>MU399644.1:13348-32062 GCA_022578875.1 Hypoxylon crocopeplum | reverse complement strand
AAATCGATATTAAGAACGTTTTCGTAACATTAACCGATTTATTTGTCGAATTTAACCTTTCGAATAATATATATTATATATTTTTAAATATATTACCGGAAAAAAAAAGGATTAAATTATAAAAAAAGGTTATAATATCGTTAAAGTTTTAATTAAATCTAAAATTATTATAAACCTTTCCCGAAAATATAAATCTAAAATTATTACGATAATAAAACGTATTATATATTCGGATAAAAGATAAAAAATATATATAAAATATCGATTATTTATATATAAAAAAAGTAAAATATATCTTAGAAAGATTTAATATATAAAAAGGTTATAAAATTATTTAAATATTAAAAGAAAATAAAATACGAATAAACCTAATAAATAATTAATAATAACGTAAATTCCATATCCGAATATATAAACTAGAAATAAAAAATAGAATATTTTTAAATAAAATATTCACCGAAATATATAAATATAAAAGAATAAATTAAATAAAAAAACTAACTTTATTTAAGAACTTAATCTTTATTATATAAAAAACGATAAATAAAATAAAAAAAGGAAAAATAATAAGAAATTTACGAATATTAAACGATATAATAATTCTAAATATATATTTTTTTTCGATATAAGAAAATATTATCGTCGATATTAAAAAAAAAACTAAAATTATAATTATTAACGGGAAAAGTTTTTTCTATTAATTACCATTATATAACCTTTATAAGGATAAAATATTTATCATTTTATTTAAAAGACTAAAAATATCTAATATAATATTAATAAAATTCAAAAATAATTTATTATATATATAGAAATTTATAAATTAATATTTATAATTATATAAATATTTCTATAAGGTTTATATAAACGATATAATCATTTTAGCGACTTTTTAAAAGAATATTTCTAATATTTAAATATAATTTTATTTTTTTTTAAAAGATCGGAATTATTTTAATATTAGAAAAATCATTTATAACGTATAATTTAATTTAATTATTAAGCCTTTTAATCGATAATTTCGGAACGTTAATTATAAAAAACCACGTAGAAATAATAAAGAAAATTAAATTCTTATAAAACCTAAAAGATTTAAAAATATATATTGTATTTATTATATAATTAAAGAAATATATATTATAATATTAATAAAAGATTTTAATTTTATAAAAGCGGAAAATATTAATATTAACGGAAAGAAAAACTATTAAAAAATTATCGTTTAGAAATAAAACGGCGAGAAAAACGTAAATTTCTAAACGTAAGTTTACGTCGATAAAAAAAAGTCGAATTATTTTAACTCGTATAATATAACTTTATTATTAAAATATATTTCACGTATTAAAACCTAAACTATATAACTTTTATTAAATTAAACGTTATAAAAAATGCGAATATAAAATTATAATATTTTATATCGAAAGAAATTAAAATAAAACTAATATTTATTTTAATATTATTTAACCTATTTAATTTTTAAATAAAATATTAATAAAAATAGAAAAGAAATATTAAATAATAAAATTAAAAATATCTTATTTAATATAAATATATAGTCATTTATATCCGTAAATCTAATTTAATAAATAAGATATAATTATTTTTATAAATTATATTATAATCGGGAATATTATAAAATGAAAAAACCTAACGATAATAAACATTATAAAAAATAATCTATATTTAACTTTAATAGTAATATATTTAAACTAATATAAACTAAATATTAAATATATTCCCGGATATTTAAATCTAATATCGAACGTATTATTATATTTATTTATTATAAATAACGATAAAAACTAAACCGAACGAAATAACGAAATTAAAAGCAAATTAAACGATTTAACGAATCTTTTTATTTATATAATAACGGTAATAAAACTAAATAAAGATTTTAAATCCACCTTAATTAACGATTATAAAATCGACTAAAAATACGGAAAAATCTTAGGAAATTTATAAAAACAACCGGAAAAAAATCGTTGATTCGAATTAATAAACGGCTTATCATATTATATTATTAATTAATAATAAAAAAAGTTAATTATTTTAATATTTTACGTTAAAAAAATATTCGAAATTATTTATAACGAAAAATATAAGATTTTATTATAAATAAACTTATAAAAAATTACGTAATTATTTCGATTATTATTCCGAATATATTATAAATTATATAAATCGAAAAAAATAACTTAATAAATTAAAACTAATCGTGAACGATTTTATATTATATTATATTATCGTTATAAACTTTATTATTAGTTTATTACGAATTAAATCGAAAAATATATTTTAAAAAATACCCGAATACGATTATTCCGATTCGTTAATAATATAAAGTTATATTAAATATAAACTATTTTTTCATTAAATATAAATTAATTTATAAATTACTTTTTAAAATATTTAATAATAATTATTTATTAATTATATTAGTAATTTAATTGCTTTTATTTTTATAATAAATACGTAATATATTCTAATACTTTTTAATTTACTTAATCTTTTTAACTTTAAATATATAAGTAAATAAACTTATTATTAAGCTTTAGAAATAATATTTTAATTAACGAATATTATAAATCTATTTATATAATTATAATTTTTTTCTTTACGTTATATTCGCTAAATATACATTAATAACCCGTAATTTAAATTATATTTTAGTTTTTATTTAATCTTTTTCGTATAAATATAAAATATAACTATTTACGTAAGTTTTTTATACGTATTTTTATTCGTTTAAAAACTTTTATATCTATAATTTTAATATAATTTTATATAAAAAGAAATTATATTAATATTAACGTTAACGTAATAAGTTAAAATATCTTATTTAGGTTCTAAAAAAATTAAGTCGTTTTTCGGGGTTTTTACGTTTAAAAATATCTTAATATAAACTTAATTAATCGTTATAGAATTATATATAAAAATATCGGATATTAAGCTTTTATTATTATTATTAACCTAAAGATAAAAATATTTACTAAATTATAATGTAAAAATAAAAGCAATTAAGTTACTAATATAATTAATAAATAATTATTATAAGATATTTTAAAAAGTAATTTATATTTAGTATAACTTATAATATATACGTATAAATTTTCCAAAAAAACGATATTTATATTTGGAAATATAAATATAAAATATTAAAGTAAACCGAAATCTATTTATAATATATAATATTTTACGATTAAAATATATTTAAACGTATAATATTTAATAAAAACAATAAATTTATATTTAAATTTTACTAGATTTTATTTATATATTCTAATATAATACTAAATTATTTAATAATATAATATTCGTAATTAAATTATAAAAATAAATATACGTTTTTATATTTCGACGTTAAATAAATTATAAATAACAATTTTACCGTTATTATAATATAATATAAATAATATATTATCGTTAATTTTAAAAAAGTCGTTAAATAAAATGATTTTAAGATTTAAACTTATAATATTCCTTTTTATATTATAAATATTATATAACGTAATAAACTTCGAAATATTAAAGAAAATATATTAATAAAAAACCGAAACGATAATCGATTTTACGATAATAATAAATAAAATTAAATATAATAAGAAATATACGTTAAAGGAATTTAATATCGACGAAAAGGTTTATTTAAAATTCTATAAAAGATATTATTTACCGGGTTAATTATTACGTAAATACTTAAATTAAAAAATAAACCTAATAAAAATAATCTTTAAAATAAAAGATTTAATTTACGAATTAAATTTCTTACGATATTATAAAATTTATAAAATAATATCGGTAACGTATTTAAAATTAACATTATTCGATAAAGATATATTTTCGAAAAAGAAATCGTAATTTAGTTAAGTTTAAATAAACGGAAATAACGAAAAATAGAAATCTTTCGAAATCGAGAAATTCCTTTAACGCCGAGTTTTTAAAATAAGCGATAAATTATTATTAAAATATCTAATAAAATAAAAAGATTATAAAACTATATATAATTAATAATATCCGCGAAAAATATTAATATAAAATATATTAAAACTTATTCGAACTTTTAATTATAAAAATAAATTTTTATTAAAGGAATTAAAAATGAAAAAGAAAAAAAAACAATAATACCTTAAATATCGTTATATAACTTAGTTAAAATAATACGAACTATCCCGAAAATAAACATTAAAATATAAATATTAAATAAATAAATTGTTATAACCTTTTAAATGCTTAAAAACGTAAACGTTTTAATTTCTTTAAAAAAAAGAAAGTAAATAATATAAAAAAAATAGTTACGATTTATTCGATAATAAAGAAATTACGGTTTATAACCTTTTAATTCTAATATATAATTTTCTTCGTTATTTTATAAATATTTATAGAAAATAAACTTTTATATAATATTTAATTAATTATTTACTTAATTAAATACCATATTATATTATATTAAAATGGTACGTTATATCGTATATTATTTAATATTTAATAAAAAAAAAATTTATTTTTTTTTTTTTCGTAATAATAAAAAAAAAAAAAAACTACTAATATTTAAGTATTTTCCATTATAAATATCGACTTTATAAAAAAAATAATTATAATTATATAATTATAAATTAATATCGTAATAATAATTATTTTATTTTATTTAAACGAATTAAAATATAAAATTTATATTACGAAATAATTAATTTAAAACTTTATTTTATAATTCGATATATTCGTAAATAAATACGTAAATAAACATTAAATAAATTATAAATTAAAAGTTCAAATATATATCGAAAAATTAATAAATTATTTTAATTTGGTAACTTTTTTAGTTATTACGATTATATCTTATATATTTAATGATTAATAAAGTGTTTATATATTACGATCGAATAATTTAAAGAAACTAACGATTAAACCCGTTTTTAAGCTAATTTAATTAGGTTTACGTACGTTTTTAACTTTATTAAAAACATTTACGTAATTAATAAACGTAAAAATAACTTTAAAGTAAAATTCGTTAAACGAAACGATAAAGAAAATAATAGAATCTTAATCGTTTTAATATAAAATATAAAATATATCGAAAATAACTTTTTACGTTATAAATAACGTTACGTAAAAAATTCGGAAATTTAAACTTATAACTAATAAATATCTTTAATATTATATTTATTTATATTTCGTTTTATTATTATTAATAAATTTTTTTTCCTTTAATTAATAATTAATATTTTATAATAATTTAATTAAAATAAAGATATATTTAATAAAAAACGTTATTTATAACGATTAAGTTTATTTAATTTATAAAAAAAAAATTCCGAATTTATTAATTTAATATTATAAACATTTTAACGTTATTGTTTTTAAATTTTAACGTTTTAATTTATTATAACATTTTTTATTCGTAATTTCCATTTATTCTTTTATATTTTCGATATTTTAACCTTTTTTTATTAGATTATTTTATATCTTTTTTTTATAATAAACACCTTTTTTAATTATAAAGATATATTTTTAATTATTTTATAATTTTTACGTTTTCGTTTAATTAATTAAATCTTATTTAAATCATTTTTAATTTAAATTATTTTAGCGATATTAAAGATATTAACGTTAATTAATTTATTAACGTTTTTAATTATATTTTAAATAATCGATATATACGTATATAAACGTTATTCCCGTAAAAAATTACGTATTTAAATCTTAAATTAATTATAAATTAATAGTTACATTATAAAAATTTCGTAAAAACTTCGAACTTATATTACGAATAAAACCCTTTTTTTTAATTTTAACGTTAAACTTTCTTTATCGATAATAATACCTTTTTAAATAATATTTTTAACTTTTTTAGTTATTTTATATAATTAACGATATATAATAAATATATCGATTAAAAAAAGAAATAAAATATTAATAAAGAAAATAATCGATCGAAACATTCGTATTTTAATTATTAATAATATTTTAAAAAAATTATATAAATAAATATTAGTTTTTTTAAAAACCGATTTAATGGTATTATTTTTAAATGTTTATATTTATATATTTTTAATAACGTCGAAAACTTTAAGTTTCGTAATATCGATAATATTATCGCAAATAAAATAATCGAAAGTTTTATTATAATAATATTTATATAATTAAAATATAATAAAGTTTAATAACTAAAATAATTAAATTAAATTAAATAATATATTAAAAAAGATAATATTATTATCGTTATAATATTTAATAAATTATAAATTATAATATAAATTATAATTATTTAATATTAATAACCTTTTATTATTAATTTTAATTTTATTTAAATGTTTATTAAAATAACTTATTTATTTTAAAATGATTTTGTCCTTTATATAACTATTAATAATTAGCTAAATAATAATAATAAAATATAATTTTTTTATTTATATTATCGAACGAAATAAATTTATTAAAAACGTAAATATATATTAATTTATTATAAAAATAATTTCGATTATAATATAAAATTTACGGTTTTTAAAACCGCTTAAATAATTAAACCGGTTTTTTTTTTATAATTAATTAAGTTTTATTAATTTTTATATAAAATTTCGTTTTATTTATATTTTATATATCGTTAAATAAAATGCTTTCGTTTTTAATTACTTTTTAAAATTAAATAAAATATTCGTTAATTTTATAAATATTTTTAATAACTTTATAATTAACGTTTAATATAAATTATTATTATTTAAAATATTTATATTATTTTATAAAATGGTTAATTTAATTAAATTCGATTTAAGATTTATTATTAATATAAAAAAACGAGATTCGTTCGATTAATAAATAATTTATAACGTTTATTATAAATTCGATTTAAAAAAAAATTTATACGATTTAATTTATTAATATATCGATAAATAATAACTTTTTCGATTTTCGTAAATTTAATTTATAATATTTAAATGTTTTTTTTATTACTATTTTTAACGTATATACGAAATTATTAATAAAAAACTTTAAAAATTCGCGTAATTATAATTAATTTAACGCGTAAACTTTTATATATATATTTATATACGTTATTTAAAAAATACTATTTTCTTTTAATTAAATTAATTAAGAAATGAATTTTTACGAATTATTTTAATAATTAAAGTCTTTATTTTAGTTAAATTATTAATTTGGTTAAATTACTATAAAGCACCAGCTATTAGCTAAGGGGAAAGACGACTACTAACAATAATGGGACGAAGCACGGGTACTAATACTAAGTGGGCTTTGCATGTAACAATTAGAGAATTGCGGGATGCCGCATTGAGCGACGCAGGCAGGTCGGATCGATGGTGGTCGTCGAGGCTTCAGAAAAGTTTTGCGAACGTTGGGAGTACATGGAAGATACAGCGTGTGTATAGGGTGTAAGGTGCATGTTACACCCTGCCAAGCCACCAATAGCAAACCCACGAAATCGCCACCAAATACGCTAATTCAGCGTGGAGGCCTGCGATTCGGCCGGAGATGATTAACATACCATTCAGGGCTTTCAGAGTCCATTGCCGCGCTAGCCCCCTGATAGCTGATTGTTCAAGTTGCATTCATCGAAATTTGGTAATATACTTCTATTCTATCGAACGAGTGACTAAGCGAGCAGTAATGGCAAAGAAAATAATCAAGACAACACTCGCCCTGACAATAATTTAGTTAGTGCAGAGGGACCCGAACATGTACCGAGGTGCCCAATCGCTAATCACACTGACTACCTGGGTACATATAAACATCGAGAGATTGATACATCCCTGTCCAGCCCATAAAGCCCCGTCTAAGTATCATTGGCTGTAAGTGCGTTACGAACAAGAGGCTGAGAGCTACTCATTAGCCTAGTACTGTATCCAACGTAACGTGCGGCGTCCTCCGCGGGGCACGAATGCTCGGTGACAATATGCTCGAAAAGGTCAGCCTCCTGGAAGAAACCAGCGTCAGCCCATTTGGGACATTGATCCCAAAGACAAAGGTAGGGAGGGATCATCTCAGTTGCCTCGGGCCCGGGAGATAGCGTATGTCCGTTGATTTGGGCTGGCGAGGATAGAGTATCTCCACAGGCGTAAACTTGCGAGCGGCCCTCAGGTGTTGGTTGAGATGGTCGCGGCGGCGGAAGCTGGACTCGCAGATGTGGCATGGGTACCGACGAGCAGCAGAGGACTTCGATAGGATGTGACGTATAAGGCTATCCACGCGACCAAACCTGGCACCTGGCACCGCATATGCGTGATACACAACCACTTGGTATGGTGTGGGTTTAGTATAGGTTAAAAAAAAAAAAGAACTCACCAAGCCCCATGCTGTTGGGAAGCAGGAGGTTTGGTGGTTAACTGTGTGCCAGACGCAGGACCGTGGGGCTGGACAGAAATCCCATTATCGGCGGCAGTGCTAGTTGAGGTGTTGCCCTGGGAGGCAACATCTTGTAGTTTACCTTGTACCTCGTTGTAGTCTATCATGGCGAAAGGCTTTTTAGTTTTACCAAATAAGATAACGTATCGATCTGGCTGGGTAATATCAGGCCGAACCACCAGCTTATTCTGAAACGTACCTAGGTAGACTTAATGAAAAAAGGAGGTTCTGGAGAAATAAGTTCCAAGACGGTGAGATCGCTATTGATGATTATGGTTTTAATCCTAATGATCCCCTATGGCCCACGCCACTTTCCGGATTAGGCACTTGGTACAGGCTTCAACTATGGCGACTACAGGATTCTGCCTATGAGTTGCGGTAACTCTACTTGCCAAGGCAATTATGTATATGAATATGAGTTTGGGCACCCTTGAGCCAATACCGCTCGTCAGCACGGACATCCATGGGCAGGCACATGCATGTACCTAGGTATCTAGCGAGAAACGTTGAGTTCGCCGATAAACGCGCCCAAACGAAATCCTACCTAGGTAAGCTATAAAGTTACAGCCTAAGTAGGGTATCATGATTACCAAGGTCATGGTAATCCAATATTTCAGCACCTTTCTCAGCTATGTCGTACATGGCTTGTGATAATAAGGAGGCGCATAAAAAACGCCTTACAAGCGGTGCTCCGCCAACGAATCAGAAATGATAAACCTATCTCCAATGACGCAATGAACCGTAGTATGCATAGTCGGTGGGTAGGCAGTGCATTTCTTACCATACTTGACCTTACATTGTTAGATATCAACCAGCAAGAATGCCTACACGTACTATTGCAGCAAAAGTGGCACTGCGTATCCCCATCTACCGCTTATTTCCTTCCCGTATGTAGAGTGCTGCTTCGGTGGTATTAGCAGTTTTGACTACGGGGAAAGGTCACATGGCAAAGCATTGCTAAGCCATAGGCGTCCTGACAATTGCGTAATATAACGACTTCATAAGGCCATCTACCCAACCATCTAGGTATGGATGGGCGAATCAATGGCAAACTTTAGCGAAATGAGCCTTGCTAAGTCATGGGCGCCCCCACATATCATGTCATGTAATGAACGTCTTTCAACGGGGACATCGGGCATATAAAGAACCAGATAATCGTCTGATTGAGATTGAGTCGCTAGTAGTCGTCCAAGTAACTCAAAGCACGAATCTCTTTCACCATTCTTTCCATTATGAATAATCTGTCCGTCCCGAATAAATATCACGCCCTCCTGATTGGCGTCGATGATTATCCGAGCCAACCCTTGTACAGCTGTGTGAACGATGTCTGCAGGATCAAAAATTTCCTCGAGATCAAAAAGTCGGGTCAGGTTAATATCATGACTCTTACGGCAACCAAAGGAGCGCCGCTCGGAGACTCAGAACAAAGGCCGACGTATACGAACATCGATTCAGCTCTTAAGACGATTGAGACTCAAGCAAAAGCAGGGGACTTTGCTTATGTCCACTTCTCTGGTCACGGAACTACGGAAAAAACACAGTATAAACATTCAAATAAATTGACCGGTGACCTGGCCTTATGCATTCTCAACAAGGACGGGAAAGAAGTATGCCTAAAGGGCACCGTGTTTGCAAATGGCCTCAACAAACTCGTGGAGAAGGGAATAATCGTAACTGTCGTCTTAGATTGTTGCTTCTCCGCAAGTGTTTACCGCAGTGGCGACCACGATATTAGATATCTTCCGTACGATCGCACGATCACATCACCACGTCAAATTCAGCCGGACTCTAGCTTCATGGGTCAAAACCCGGGTTCTACGCATAGGGATGGGTCTATGAGAGACAACTGGCTCATAGATCCAGACGGCTATACCATATTTGCCGCTTGTGGACCCGATGAAATCGCTAAAGGAGGTTCCGAGAGGATGGAGAACGGGAAGCGGTACGGGGCTTTGTCCTGTTTCATATTCAACGCACTGTCTAAGCATGGGCTCGGATGGCGAAATAAAGATCTCTATCGTTATTTGTGTGCCAGGTTCAGAGAAGATGAGCAAGGTGATAAGCCACAGAATCCTGTCCTATTCGGAAATGGGGACCAGGGGTTCTTTGGACCGGTCAACCTACACTCTGGCGAAAGGTTGATCGGCGTTGTTCAGGGCGGCGCTAACTTCCAATTAATGGCGGGAAAAGCCCATGGTCTGCGTGAGGACGATCGTTTCTCTATTTCCCCTCTGGGGTTGAAAGGTGTTGAGGGAGGTTGCACAGCGAAAATCACCCAAGCTGGGGCTTTCACGTCCAGTCTAGAATTGCTGGATGCCACTCCACGCGATATTCAAACTGGATGGGTCGCCCAACCGCGCACTTCCTCATATCTCGCAAGTTTTCGAGTATACTTATCACACGATCTTCCTCAACGTGCTCAATTGTTGGCGGCTTTGGGGAAACATTCACTTGGTACGGTTACCGAACCTCACAGCCACTCAGTGTTCAAGGTCATCGCCAATAACGAGGAGTATGAAATACTGGACGAATCTGGTCAGATTATCATTAACCTGCCAATCATGACAGACATTAGAGGGATTACCGAAGTTTTGGAACACCTGGTCTGGTTTAAGATGACGAAAGACTTGACAAATATCGAACCAAAGACCTCTTTCGGAAAGTCCTTCGATATCTGGATAATGGGGGATCGACGATATCGGCATGGCGAACAGATAGAGGTTGAGCACGACGGATATATATCCGTGTTCATGAAGAACAAGGGGAACACAGACTTATACGTTCATGTGTATAACCTGAGTCCTCGTTGGGGGATTAGCAATATCCTCAGCAAAGGCTACGAAGTTGTCCCAAACCAAAATGATGAACACAAAATACGAGAAATTCACATGACGATCCCCCTTATGATGCAGGAGCATGGCTCATGCGAGGACATCATCAAGGTCTTCGTCACGACTCACCCAACGTCGTTTGAATTGCTGGAGCTACCTAACTTGAATGAGCAGGCAAAACAAGAGAAACGCACCCAGAATAGGGGCACACCCCCGAATAATCCCATACCTAAGGACTGGACTGCGTTCAATTTCTATATCCACACGTCGGGAAAACAAACAGCTCAAGACTCGTCTAAGTCTAGGGGGGGCTTCCGCGACGGTCTTGGCAACGGCAATTCCGTGAGTCAATCCGCAAACTCCTTGATTCGGACTCGGTATCTAACAAGTGATTTAAGACTAGGAGCGAAATAATCAGACTTGAACAAGAGAAGCAGAAGCTAGCTAAGGAGGTAGAGGAATTGACAAGAGAACGCGAAGAGCGAGCAATATTAGAAAAATTACGGGACGAAGTAGCAGGATCCCGTAAGAGGCGCCAGGAACTTAGGTCGGAATTAGAACCGAAAAAAGCTCGGGTGAGCCACGAAACCCCGCGTTCCCCAGCCCCCACCACACTGCATGGGGTTGGCGAGGATAACCCTACCCTGCCGACACCTAACGCGCCGACGTCTACATCCAACGAACCGGCATCTCATACGGCGGCTTCAACAGACTACCAGGGCCCAACGGACCGTGATTTTGGTCAGTTGTTTTCTCGTGGCTCTAACCGGAATCTCGAAGATGTTATTCCCGAGCTGGTGCAATTTCATGTGGACAAGGATATGGTATCCTTGCTTGGACAATTGAACAACAATGAGCTGTGCTCGTTCTCAATTGAATACGACGAACCTGGGGACGCTGCCATCGAGTTGAAGATTTATGCCTTTTTTTTGATCTTCACGAGAACATTGTCACCGGAGCACCTCAACGAAGCTATTCAATGTGCAAACAGGTGGAATGAATCATTGGGTATCGACAATCCCGATCGCCTGCGGCGATGCCAGATTGTTGATGAGATGATCACTCTACGAACCCATTTTCGCGATTTTCAGGAACAATATAGGGCGCTCTTTTCGAGGAACGAGTAAGCTTATGTTTCTTAATTTACCTACTTACTTACCTACCTAGGTAGATATTTATTTGAGAGATCACTGCTATTTTTATTAGAACTCAGTGAGCGCTTGTCTACCTGGGTTCAGTTCAATGATATGTGTTTCAAGGCCGGCGTGACTGACACAAAATAGGCCACAATCTACAGTTCCGGAGGAGCCGACTATAGCCGGAATTCCAACAACATTAGCACTGAACATATTAGGGGAGCTGGAAAGCCGATTCAAGCAGACTAAATCGATCGATGACCTGGACCGTGCAGTCGAAGTGGCGGAAACATATTCAAACGCACCGGACAATAGCAACCGAGCCGATTGTTTTTTCATGCTTAGTATCCTGCTTGGCAAGCGCTTTAAGATCACTGGGTTGCCCCATGATTTAAACCGCGCTATCAAGGCTGGGGATAACGTGATAGAGAACATGCGTCAAGATCATCCTCAACGACATGTCTACTTAAATGACATTGGCTGCCGGCTAGCTGAGCGGTTTCAATTGTCTGCTGGCCTCCAATTGGAAGATTTCAACCGAGCGGTTGATATGTTGAACACAGCGATAGATGCGACACCTGACGATGACCCTCATCGGGCGACATATTTTAATAACCTTGGGGGTCTTTTTGGAACCTGGTGCTCGCGAGGGGGAACGATCGACGACCTAAATCGCGCGATAGATATGGCGAACGTGGCGATAGATGACACATCGCGAAGCCCAACAGTTAGGGCCAGTTATTTCAGTAATCTGTCAGCCTTACTACGGCGACGATCTCATATGACGGGTTCCACCGAAGACCTCGACCGAGCCGTTGAATTAGCGGAGATGGCAGTAGCAGTCACGCCCGAATGTCATCCTAACAAAGCTATCGTACTAAGTATCCTTGGAAACGCCTTTGAACGGCGATTCCGTCGCGCTGGTTCAATTGGCGACTTAGACAGCTCCGTCGACGCGGCGATACGAGCATTAGATGCCATACCTGAGAAATATCCAACTCGAACCGATTTTCTAAGCTGTTTTGGTTTACGGCTCGCGATGCGATTTGAGCGCAGTGGTGCGATAGACGATTCAGACCTTTCTATCGCGGTTCTGGATACAGCGGTAGCCTCTATGCCTGAAGACTATGTCGCGAAGGCTGGTTGCTTCCAGAATTTTGCACACTCGCTCCGTGGCCGATATTTGCGAACGAAGTTGATGGCTGATCTAGATCGTGCCCTGGAATTTGCGGAAATGGCAATCGACGCTACGCCCCAAGG
Organism: Hypoxylon crocopeplum; assembly: GCA_022578875.1. NCBI lineage: Eukaryota > Fungi > Ascomycota > Sordariomycetes > Xylariales > Hypoxylaceae > Hypoxylon > Hypoxylon crocopeplum. The sequence continues at coordinate 18,477 of MU399644.1, read as the reverse complement.
CGACCGTAATCGAGAATCTCAATTCGGAATCCGTGGATCCTTACTTGAAATGCGATATCAGCGGACGGGGTCGCCGGAGGACCTGGATGCCGCACTCTCCTTGTATAAAGAAGGTTGGAACAGTCATATTGCTCCACCATTTCGACGTATATACCAGGCTGATCGTGCGGCTGCCATCCTTGCCTCACAGTCAAATTGGAAAGAATCGAGCCAGTTATTGAAGGAAGCTCTAGATCTTCTACCTGCGTTGAGCCCAAGGTCCTTAAAACATACCGATAAGCAGCACATGCTCGAACGTTCTGCTGGTCTAGCTTCCGTAGCCGCAGCCACATACCTAAATGCGGAAGGGGTAGAATCAGAAGAAATAGCTTACAACGCTTTGAGGTTCCTCGAGCTTGGCCGTGGTATTATCGCCGGCTTACTGATGGACATGCGCGTTGACGTCTCGGACTTGAAGCGAAAGTACCCCCTCCTAGCAGACGAGTTCGAGTCCCTTCGAGACCAGTTAGACTCACCAATAGACGAGGATACTTATCGGAGTTTCGATGAGGTCTCATCTTCCTGGGAATCACGCGTGAAGCGGCGTCGTGAAGCGGAGGATAAATTTAACCAGGTCCTAAAGACGATCCGTACTAAGCCTGAATTCTGCAACTTCTTGCTTCCGCCGACCAGGGATGAGCTCATGGCAGCGGCAGACCCGGATCCCATTGTTGTTATTAACTTAAGCTCATACAGGTGCGATGCCTTGCTCGTCCAGCATAATCAGATCAGGATGCTGAAATTACCTCGCTTAACTCTCGCGGAGGCTAGGAAATGGGCACGAGACTTACGACTCGCTCATCAAGCGGACATAACACCAATGCTAGAGTATCTTTGGAATGCCGTCTGCCGCCCGTGTTTGGACACGCTAGGGTTTAGGACGGAACGCGACTCTAGCGATAATCGGCGCGTATGGTGGATTCCAACTGGAGTGCTTAGTCAATTGCCGCTCCATGCCGCCGGACTATATTCACCTGGATCAAAAGATACAGTCCTTGATAGAGTTATGTCTTCGTATGCCTCCTCTATCAAGGCGTTAATCCGCGGACGACCACAATGTTCTAAAAGCCTCGCGCCTTCTCCAACCGCCAGAGCTCTTTTGATTGCGATGGAGACAACCCCCGGGAAGGGGGCCCTCGAATTTGCCGAGCGCGAAGTAGCGATGCTGAGCCAACTCTGTCCAGATCTCAAACTACAACCCATCAGACCAGCACCGCGCAAAGCTGATGTCCTTGAACACTTAGACAACTGTAACATCTTTCACTTTGCAGGGCACGGGATGTCAGATCCCCAAGAGCCTTCGCGGAGTACCTTACTCCTTGATGATTGGCAAACCAACTCACTTACAGTGGGAGACTTACGTGACTACAAGGTTCAGGAAAACCGGCCGTTTCTAGGTTATTTATCTGCCTGTTCAACCGGATCCAATCAGATTGAAGGGCTGGTGGACGAAGCGGTCCATCTCATTGGCGCACTCCAACTGGCGGGATTCCGCCACGTTGTGGGGACCCTTTGGGAAGTCTCGGACAGTCATTGCGTTGAAGTGACCAAAGTCCTATATGAGACATTACGAAGCGAGGGGTTGACTGATATCGCGGTCTGTAGGGGACTCCACTTAGCTGTTAAGAAACTCCGTGACGAGGCAGTTGAGAGAGAAGGCTGGTGGAGGGATGCGGAAGGGGTAGATAGAGAGAGAAGCTGTTACTGGGTCCCTTATGTTCATTTTGGCGTTTGAGTACTGGGGGCGGAACATCGCTTTGATTGACGTGACGGAGCTAAAATCGGCTAACGTTGTGTCAGGTATCTTCGAAGGTAAAGCTTCAGAAGGAGAACACCGTGTCCGTACAAACCATCAGCAGAAAACACGTTGATTAAGTAATTAAGGTAAAACAAGGCGCTATTTACTGTTGCAAGTAGCAGTATCGGTCTTTGCGACAAGCATCAAAATTTCTCAAATAGTATCGCTCGTGAGATGTTGACATCTAACAGGTTGGATCGGGACACCTAAATTGACGGTATAACTGCCTAGGATGACGGTGTTCCACCTGGCCTAAGCCTGTAGTGGTAAAGCAAGGGGGGGGGTACTTGTGTAACAGTACAAGCAGACACACAAAATGAAGTACCATTTTTGTAGTTAGCCTGCTTAATGACCTGCATTTTCAACAGCACCATAGCCAGCTTAGACAGATATTTTACTCATGAACGACACTAGATTTTCTGCTTCATTTGGTACAAAATAACCCTATTCCCAACCTTACTGGCGATCACCCGCCAGCATCGTATAAAGCGTCCTTGACAATATCGTCCTTAACCTTTGACAAGCATTGAAGATACCTAGTCTTGTAATGTAATATGTACCATGATCAAGGTACCCATCATGCTCACCTCGATTTGGATTACATGGCCAGTGTTGAACACCGTCATCCTAGATTTAGTTGGATCTCGTGAACATAATATATGTGACACGTGTCGCCCGAAAAGTAAACCAGTCTGAGATGATCGAGGCAAGTTACGACGGCTAGCCATATGTAGAAAAAAGAAATTTATAGAATAAGACTTTGCACCAACTTTGCAACAGCTTTGCAGCCGTGATTTTACTCCAGCAAAGTCGCTGCAGAGTTGGTGCAAAAGTCCTGCAAAATTGCTGGAGCAAAGTCACTGTAAACCTCCTGCAAAGTTGCTGCAAACGTGGTGCAAACCTCGCTTGAACAGGCGGAATGGCCCATTCATAGTAAGCGGCGCATCCTAGTTACCTCGGTATGCAATGCCTGGAGAATTAATGTAGCCTTTAATACCATGTATAAAAAATGTACTTTCTGAGGTCTAGGAGAACAAGTACACATAATATTGCCATAGTTTGCGCGGAGCTTGGTACATATTGTGTGGCGATAATTCCTTATTCAGCTTGCAGCGAATCCATACCCAACGTTATTTGAGCTTGAGTGCTAGGGTCCTTCAAAATGCAAGTTCGGTTTGCGGTGTCGACCGCCACAACCACAAAAGATTCCTCCCCGACTACCCCATCAGTATTGACCACACGTACTTTCATTCGAGGAAAAAATCTTGTTCCCTATGGACAGGCTCTGTTAGATCTTAAAATTGTCTTTAGAAGGATGACTAACGGTGGTGGTTTTCTCCGCAATATAAGGACGGCTCTCTTCGTCGGAGTAAAAAAACTTGTCTTTCTTATTCCTAGACTATGTGTCAATTCAGTAAAATTGGCTAATCCTACCAACAGTACGTACTCGGAAGAAGACATGGTGGCTATGGGTTCGATTTGGATCAGATGTTTGTGAGGAAGATCGATGTGGTGTGGGAATCACTTGATACCTACCTAGGTAGTTGCAAGACTCCATATATACCAGAGGGTATACGTACCTAGATTACAATTCCACCTTGCCAGTCAGCCTTTTAGAACGCCTGAGCACACTGTTTGGCTGCTGATAAGGCACACATGTGCATGCATCAAGGCAGTGCATACTACATAGACACATCATGCAGTCAGTTCACACGCATCACGGTGATTGGTGGCGTCCTCGATTCAATCGGCCTAGGCACCTCCCGAGTGCTTTTTAATAAGGAAAAAGGAAAGGGGGCGGCACCATCAGAACACCAGCAGGGCTACAACATAATTTATTGCAACGAAAGGATTCTTTGCTGACCGCGTGTTGGAAACGAAACGAAAGCGATGGGGTTCTTGCTATCGCGTATGGGATGGCCGTGGTTCAGGTCGTCCCCGCCTTCCAGAGATATCGAGATGGGGAGAAGTACGTACATCCAGCCACCGATTCCGCTTACTAATATTTGAAATATATGCAGTCGAGGATTACCGACGCGGATACCCTCGATACACCGCACTTCTTTCAAAAAACCCCTCTTGGTTCATTTCCCGTCGTTTCGACAAACTCCGAGCTCGTCTACTCTTATTGAAGCAGGATAGGCTAGCTATACTCGAAGAACGACTCGAAAGGATTGACCGAGAAGAAGAAGAGCTTCTTTTCCTTGGCGCCAATCGGGATGATACAAATACAGATCGGCTATCTACTCTATCCGATATCGAAACATCCCTAGCCGATTACGGTGAGTTACGCGTAGATAGTTTGCGCATAGCCCGATATTGACGATGTCAGATCAATTCCTGCAGAGAACCAGTAAAGCTTTAAGCGCACAGCCAGCAAACATGAAGGATGTCAAAAGTCTCCAAAATTGGGTGAATGACAACTGCTGTTTGGCTTTGGAGGAGACAGCATATCTTTCGCATCGGGATGAGCTAATCTCTTTGGTCCCAGTGACTGACAGTGCAGTCACGCAGATCGAATCGTGGGTTGAAGATAAGCTGATCCGATACATGCACTGTCCTCAAAGGGTAAGAACAACACCGTATACCTGTGACTCTAAACTATGCTTGGCTAATGAGCTCAGAGCCGTTTCCACGATTATTCAGCTGATGAGGATATCTACATATATCGGGGGCCGCTAATCCAACGCACTGCGAGGACCCTGTTGATCTTTCTAATTACGCTTCTGCTGATGTCACCGGTTGTTATTTGTAACCTCATCAGCACTATCTCAGCCCGAATAGTCGTCATCATGCTATTCACAATCCTATACCTTCTGATATTGTCTTGCTTAACTAAGTCGAGGACGATGGAATTGATCCTTGCTGGAGCTACGTGAGTATTGACTGCTCTGAGAACGTGGCGGTAACTGATGATTCCACAACAGATACGCTACCGTTCTCATCGTTTTTGTCTCCGGAACCTCTACATTATAAAATTAGTTGCACTTTTTTGAGGTTATTTGGGATTGCTGTGAAAATTACTGGGATAACATCTATTAGGCGCGTGCCTAGTGGTAATTCCTGCATCTAATTGTATGTGGATATAGGTTACAATACGAAGCTGTTCATGGATGGAAGGGTTGATGTCAAAGCTACAGAGCCGTTATCACGTTACCGGATATTACAATCCAGAATGCTAATCCTACCCGAGAATGTGAAATGCCAAACATCAAACTGTCCGCAGCTACTACATACGTACTCATTTTACTTTACCCCCCCGGGGGGGGGGGGGGGGGATTAAGCGAGTTAT
>MU399644.1:0-13338 GCA_022578875.1 Hypoxylon crocopeplum | reverse complement strand
GCCCCCCCCGCCGTTGTGGGGGGCCCCCCCCCCGCCCCCCCCCTCTCCCCCCCCCCCCCCCCCGGGGGGGGGGGGGGGGGGGGGGGGGGGGGGATTAAGCGAGTTATACCGCGGCTTTAGGCGAACCGAACAACGCACTTAGACCGATATACCCGGAGGAGAATTATAAGTCGCGAAACCACCTAGCCAGCCGGCTTGCCATCCATACCTACTACCTAACACCCGTAGATCATATACCTGTCATGTAAGTCCTAGCGTGCGTCGATAAAAGGGCCTTCTCAGGGGAAAGGCTCGCTCAGAACCAGTGGTAGTGATGTAGGGACGAAGCCGTCATGATCAACCACCGCCTGTGATAAGTGCCTGACGATAATTTTAGGAAGACACCGGATCTCGCGTCATGAATATCAGCTCTGGTTTCCTCCTTCGAACAAATCGATCGCCAACATCAAAGCTCATCCTCTCAATCTCGGCATGTAGCCCGCACTTTTCGTAGAGGTGTCTTCCTACTGGTGTGCCCTCGACGATGGCCTATCGCTCTTAGCATTTGCGTTAAAGTTATACGAGTGATACGATTAGTGCCTACCCTCAGTCCTTGGTCATCTGCAGCGTGTGTTCCCCATTTGACGAGGGCGGTGCCGGCTCCTAAGCGTTGGAAGTCGGGATGAACTACCAACAACTCAAGCACTAAATGAAAGACGTGAGAATTCCAATAGGGATATCCGGGGTTGACGATCACGTACCATAAACTCCCTTGCCGCCGGAATCGTTGACGGCCTGGCTTCGAGGCCCGACGTAGTCCCTCCAAAGCTGAGTCATATACTCGCGATCCTCGGGATCCGGCCACACTTCTTCGACATCTTCAACCTCATCCAGCTTCGCATTCGGGGCTTCCTTCATATGAGTCCAGACACCAAAGCCGATGATGCGTTCCTGGTCATTAGGGCCCGTTCGCGTGACTGCTTTCAAGAATGTAGAATCGTGGTCAGTCTGCTTCCATGTCAATAAGCGCTTGGAGCCTTGCACATGACCTGATGGGGTATCATGCAACGGGAAGTAGATATTGACAAAGGGAGCTGCATCCCCGAACCCCTTGGAGAGAACCGTAAAACAATCGGGTATATCTTCGTCGGAAACGAAGACGACGTCGACTTTAGCTGCCGAATTCATTGTTCTAATATGGTGCAGGTCGACTTCAAAAGGTGTGGATGTTCCATTGTCAGCGAGACAATGCTTACGTGCGGGGGCCGATGTCTCCGAGTTGATCTTTTCCCATCCCTTCCGCTTAAACTCCGAAGTACATTGATATCCGGATTTTGGTGCAATGACACCTAGGCCAGCGAGGTTTAGAATACGCTAATGAGGTATGACTGCGTGAACCCATGTCGTATCACGACTCAATTAGCACTAATTCCCCGATGCAGAGCCTCATCAGGGACTTCGTAAGCATACAGAGCCCTTGTGAATGGCCTTTCCGATCGGCGTAATTGGCTAGGTGACGTCTTAACTATAACTCCATATCAGAACATCACGTTGTTATTCTGCTATAGTATATGCAGTCGTCTAGACCCTTTCCGTTCCTCGAGCCCACTCCGGCTTGTACCAAATCGTCATTCTAAATTGGCAAGCAAAGAATTAATAACTACCCCAAATCTCCGATCGCCATATTAAGCGTTGCCATGACTTAAGATTATGAGACGAGAGCAGATCGTGCATTGGCCGGGTTGGCTTCTGCGGCGTGACCCAACGTCGGACCCAACAAGAATTTTTGAAGTCCATATAAGGCTATACTCTCTGTTGCCTATCTTCGGGGACACAAGTGCCGTCAGGAGGGCCGAAATAAAGCCTTACCGAGCAGGGGGAAGGTCTACTAGAAGGTGGGTACTGCCTTTGGCATACCACATATGCCCAACACAATGTGAATCATCCCTACCTCCCTCCCCCCCGAAAGGTGCATTTCTCAACTTGCAGGCTGAGACGCTTGTTGACGAAGCATGTCTTCTCCAGGTTGTCGAAGTGGGTTGTGCCTCCGTGGGTAGCCTGCTCGACACCGGGCTGGATGCAAGAAAGACCATGGTGACGCATCTGTATGAAGATCTGGGACGATCCATAGGGACGTATTGCTTCTCTTGTTGCATTGATATCCTAGCATCTTCGTGTATTTGTACAGCCCGAAAATTGCCTTTTCTAATCCCATTACTGAGCAAGACCAGCAAATAAGGAGCCTCGAACTTTAAACAATAATCAATACTAATATGCTATTTAGCGTTATTATTCGTTTAAGCAAATACCATATAATTAACGAGTAATGGCGGATATCCCGTTATAAGTCATTTCCGAGAACTCGGTTTCTAAGAAAGGAATTACCTAACCGAAGAAAAAATTTAAGCTTATTATTAATATTATATTTTAATCTTAACGTATTAACTTAAAAATTTCTTTACCTTTTTATATATATAAAATTACGTATAAATTACTTAATTTTTATAAATATATATTATATTAATAAAAAACTTATATATATTTATATATATTTTTATATTATAACGCGTTTAAAAAATAAAGGAATAAAGATTTTTCCGGCTTTATATTTTTACGTAATTACTTTTTAAATAAATTAACGTAAAAAAATAAAATAATAAAAAATAAAATAAATTATTTATCGAAAATAAATAAAAAGGCTTTATATAAAAAAATAAAATAAAATAAAATAAAATAACTAAAATAACTTTTATATATTATTATTAAATATATTTTTTTATAACTTTTAATAAACGATAATATTTCTAAATAATAACATTTAAAATAACTTAAGAACTTTTTCATTAAAAAAATATAAAAGTATTATTTAAATGAAAGTTTATATATTTTTAATATTTGAAATTTTTAAATCGTTTTTCGATAAGTTTAATATATTTTTAAACATTATTTACGTTTTTTTATAAGATTTACGCGTTAATATTTATAATTATAAAAAATATAACTTTATTAAATTAATATAAAACTTAAACGATAAATTATAATAAAAATTATTAAAAATAACTATATAATTAATTTATTATAATATATAAATTATAATATTAAATAAAGAATTTAAAACGTTATAATAATGATTTATAACGATAAACTTATATAATAAGTTTCTTTTTAATTTATAACTTAATTTAATATTAATAAAAATTATAAATTTAATTTATATTAATATCGAAATAAATACTTTTTATAAAGATTTAAATATATTTAAATAAATAAACGTATTAACCGTAAACTTTAACTTTTTAAATAATATACCTTTTAAAATAATATTATTATTATTACTTATAAAATATATTTAACGATTATAACTAAAAAATAATTTTAAATTAAATTTTAAAAAAATATTTAAAGTTTTATTTTCTTTATTATTAAAATCGTTCGTTTCGATTTTAAACCCGAATTTATTTTAGAATTTATTTTAAACGAAATCGTTTAATTTATTAAACGAAATATCTAAGAATTTATATTATAATAGTAATAATAATTTATTAATAACTAATATATTATTATTTTTATTTAAGTTATAATTTAAAAACTTTTTATTAATAATATAATAATTTATTTCTATTAATATATATATTTAAATATTTATTAATAAAAAGTTAACTTTTACGTAATTAATATTTTCGTTTTATAAAGTTTAAAATTAAATAATATTAATAAAAAAAAGGTTATAAAAATTTTCGATTTATATAACGTTAATTATTATTATTATACGTAAATAATATAATAAAAGATAATAAAAAAGTTATTAATAAATTAAAATTCGTAATAAACTTAAAAGATATTACGTTTAAATCTAAAATTAATTTAACCGTTAAATTATATTTCTATTTAAATAAATATATCGATTAAAACTTAAGGAATTAAATATTTAATATTAGTTTTATATATTTATTAATAAGTAAAAAACATTTATATCGTAAATATTTATAAATAATAAATTAATTTTAAACTTTAATCGTTTCTTTTTTCGACTTTTTTAATTTAAATAAATATTATAATTATATATTTTTCTTATTTCTTAATAATTTTAACGAACGATAGTTAGTTTTTAATAAATTTATAATAAAATAAGAAAATAATAAAAAATAAGAAAATAATAATAAAAATAAAAGAAATAAATACGATTAAAAAAATATTAATTATAATAAAACCTTTTAAGAATTTAATTATATAAGAAATAATAAAAGATATTATAATAATATAAGATAAGTTAATTAAATCGGCTTCTAAAAAATCCTCGAAAAAGAAAAAAACAAAAAGAAAAAAACTCGAAATAAATCGATATTTAAAATTAAATTAACTTACGTATTTAACCTTTTATAAAACGCTTTTATTTTAACCTTTAATTTATTAAAACGCGAAAATATTACGGTATAATAATAAGCTTAATTTACGATTATAATAATAAAAGAAAATTGGAAAAATTCACTTATTAACTTTATTTAATACTAAAAAAAAAAAAAAATAATAAAAAAAGATTAAAAAAGCGGTAATTTCTTTATAATTTTAAAGAATTTCGGATAATTTAATATAATATATAAATATAATAACATTATATATTATATTATTAAAGATATATTAAAACGAGAAAATTAATATCGTTTAAATATAAAAGCTTTAAATATAACTTAATATTAAAACTTAAAATTATATCGATTTTAAAACTTATATTTTAATAAATAACTAAATAATATATAACGAGTAATTTCGAATTATAATATATATTTATAAAAAAAATAAAGTTTAATAAAAACGTTTAATTTAATTATACGAAATATTTTAATTTAATATAAACGAATATATCTTTTTTAACGTTTATAAGTAACATATTTAAAATAACGTTATAAATTATATTATTAAATTAATATCGTTAATTCGTTATTTTATAAAAAAAGATTAAAACATTTAATATTTAAAGTTTAAATCGGATATAAAAAGGTTAAATTAAAAGATAAACCTAATATAATAATTTTATAAAAACGATATAAAATTTATTAAAATACCTAACTAACTTATATATAAAGCGAAATATATATTAAACTTCGTTTTTTTAATATTCCTTTTATAAAAACGATAATAATAAAAAATATAACTATAAAATTAAATTAAATTATTTTTATTTTTATAATATTAAAACGTAATTACGAAACGTTAATATAATTTTATTATAAAATATAAGAAAAAAACTTAAACCGGTTTTATTATTTTATCGTAATAAAAAAAATATCGTTTCCCGAAATAATAAACGTAAAAATATCGGGATAATTAAATAATTAAATAAATATATTAGATAAAATATTTATATTAATTATAAAAACAATGGATAAATTAATCGATAACCGAATATATTCGGTTTTTTAATAAACGAAAATATATTAAAAGGTTTACGATTCGTATAAAACTTTAGAAAAACTACCTTTATTAAAATATTAAAAATATATCGTAAAATATCGACATTTTCTTTTTATAATTTAGGCCGTAAAAAGATAATATTAGAAAAATATTATCGATAACGTTATTATTAATAATTAACTTTATAAAATCGTAAACTAATATAAGTTAAAATTTAATTTTAAATCTTTATTTTTAAAATTAAACGATAAAATAATAAAAAACATTATATTTAAAACGAAAACATTTCGGATAAAAATACTAGAACGATTTTTTAATAAAAATAATTTATTATATAATTCTTTAATAAAATAAATTATAACGAAAAGAAAAGTTAACGTAAAAAACCTCGATTATATTAAAAAAATCGAAACTTATATAATTAAAGTTAATAATATTTTTTTAACGTTAATAATATTACGATACGATTTTGAAAAATATATTAAGAATTTATTAAGTATTATATATACGGAAATTTCGAAAAAACTATGTAAATTTTATATTTCTTAGCGATTTAACGAAAAACGAAAATAATAATAATATTTAAAATAAATAAACGAAATCGAAACTTAATTTAATTTTAACGGTTTATCGTTTTATTATTATATTTAAATAAAAACCTTAAAAGGTTCGTAATTAAAAAAATAACTTAAATAACTTTTATTAATAATATATTTAATTTATAATATATTAAAACTTTATCGAAATAATTTATTATAAATTTCGTAATATCGTTTATATATAATACGAAAAATACGTTTATTATTAATTTAGAAATAATTATAATTATTATAAACATTTAAAAAACTTTTAATATTTTATTAAAACGTAAGTTATTATAACGAATAAAACGTTAAAGTTAATCGTTAAAAGTTTTATAATTAACGAACTTTTTTCTTATAAATTAAATCGTACGAATATACCTAAAAAAGATAATTATAAGATTTAAAAAAATACGATACGATATATTTTAAGATTTTTTCTAATTATCGATATTATATATATTATATTTAGCGAAATTATTTAAATAGGATTTTAAATTTCGTTTTTAATACGTTAATAATATTTGTTTATATTATATTTCTCGATCGTTAAACGAAAACGTAAAACTTTTAACCAAAAATATACGACGCGTTTTATAATAAAAAAATATTAACAAAATTTCCTTAATATCGGAAAAATACGAAATGATATATATTATTAGAAAGAAAAACCGAAATAACCTTTTAATAGAAATAAATAAACACTTTAATATTTAATCGATTTTAAAGTTAAAAAGGAATAAATAATAGTTTACGATTAAATAGCTAAGAATATAATTTAACCGAAAGTTTACTTTTAAAAAACATATATTAAAAAAGGTAAATAAAGTTATAATATTCGTTTAATACCTTTATAATTTAACTAATTACTAATACGAATTTCCGACTTTTAATCTTTATAAAATAATTATAATATATATAATCTTTACGATATTTTTACGATATAAAAATATAATATTACAATTATTATAAGTTATATACGAAAATATTAAATTTAAAAAAAAGATATCGATATTATAATAATTTAATATATAAATATTATATAATAAATATTAACTTTAATAACTAAATTAACGTTAATTTATACGATATTTCGAAACGTAAAATTACTTATAACGGAAATCGCATTTAAAAAGGTATTTTAATATTTCTTTATAAGTTTTAAATCGTAAATATAAATTATTTATTAATTTTAAAAATAAAGTTATTTAAAATTTATAAAAGATTTAAAATAAGAAATACGCGAATATTTAAAACGAAAATATAAATGATTATTAGATAATTATCGTCGATTTATCGTTTAATTTTAGTTTTTTTATTTATTTTTTAAATTTTAAATAAAATTTTATAAAAAGATTTTCGAAAAAATAAATAACGAAAGCTTTTAAAAGTTAATATCGGACGTTATTTTTAAAAAAAAAAAAATAAGTTATAACTTTATAATATTCTAAAATTAGAAGTTTTTATTATTTAAATATAATTAATTTAATTTTATATTTATTAATTTTAACGTTAAAATAATAAATATTTAAAAAAGATTATAAAATATTATTATAATATTTGGTTTTAATAAATAATAAATTTAAATATATTTAGATAATATCGGTATAATTTAGGGATTATAAATTAATATAATATTATTTTCTTAATAAACGTATTTATAATTTTATATTATCGTAAAAACTTATAATATAAAATAAAATAATATTTAAAATATTATAATATTAAAAGAAATAAATAATCGAATAAATTAATTAAAATAAAAACGTAACGATAAAAAATAAATAAAGATTATATATTTATCGTATATAAGGTAAAATTATTCGTTAAAAGAATTACGTATAATATATAGAAATAATAATAATTAATAATTAAGAAAACCTTTTCTCAAAATATAAAAACTAAAGGTTAAAATATTATATCCGTTATTTTAAAGAATTAAATATATTAATTAAATCGATATTATATCGATATTTTATTATTTAAATAAGTTATAAATATTTCGTATAATATTATTATTAATTTTAATATTTAAACGTTAAATTAAAGTATTCGTATAAAAGGAATAAAAGCTTTAAATATTTAATCTTTTATAAAAAATATAAGTTATTTTTATTAAATAATCTTATAAACCTAATCGGCGGTTTAGGTTAGAAAAAGAAACGAAATTACATTTAGAAAAGTTAATATATAATTTTTAAAACTTTAAAAAGTTTTTTAAAATAACGGATTTTTATAAGAATATTTATCTTTAATAAAAATAGAATTAAAAAAGAGGATAAAAGATTAACGTTTAAATATAATAAAGAAATAATCGTTAAAAAATATATGATTTTCTTTATTTATTTTATTTAATATATATTATAATATACGTTTTTAAGTTTTACGAAATAAAAATATAAAGTTTAAATAAATCTTAAAAAAGATAAATATTATCTTAGATTTTATAAAAGGATTTAAAAGATAAAAACTAAAAATTACCTTTATTAAATCGTAATAAAATTATAATTAAAAATGTTATTTAACGAAAATATTTACAAATATAATTTATTAAATAAGTATTTATATATTATTATATTATAGAATAAATCTTAGCTTAATATATCTTTTATATTTTTAAGGAAATAATAAAATAATAATTAGTTATTTTTCGAACGTTAAATAATAATAATAATAAAAATATTATTATTATATTTAAAAGTTATTATTCGTTAAATAAGTAAAAATTAGTTATTTTTTTAAAATAATCACGTTATTTTATATAACTTAATAAAAAATTAAAAACCATTTTTAATTTTTATAATTATTATTATAACTTTTTATTTATTAAGAATATAAGTTAAAACGTTATGTTAAGATTTTTATAAAAAACTAAGAAAAATAATGATCGTATTTTTAAAGATACTTTATTTAAAAACGGAAATTAAAATAGGATATTTCATTTTTTATAAATATTATTATTTTTAATTATAATTAAAAAATTAACATTAATAAAACAAATATAATTAATTTTATATAATTATAAAATAAACTAAATTTATCTTTAAAAAACTTATAATTTCTTTTTATAATATCGATATATCCGATTAAATATTTATAATATATATAGTCGTAATTTAATTTATAACTTTAATTATATAAGCTTATAATTAGTTTTAATATATAAAAACATATATTTAATTAAATCGTTTATAATAAAGGTATATATATTTTATTTTATCGATAAAAAAACTAATACGTAATAAGGTTTTTTAATAAAATGCCTTTTTAATTAATTTATATAATAAATTAAATATAAATATAATTAGTTTATTTATTCGATAATATTTAAATTTAATTAAACTAACTTAATAATCTTTATATATTAATTATTAAATTTAAAAATATTATTAAATAATTAAATATACTTTTAAAAAAATGCTTATAAAAAGGAATAAAATATAACTTTACTTTAAATTTTTATCGATTATTTATATAATTATCCCATTTATTTACAAATAAAAAAAATATTTTAAATATTAAATTATATTCGGTTAAAATTTAATAAGTAATAAATTTATTATATCTTTTTATTATAAAAAGCAAAAGTTACACAATCTTATATATATATATAAGTTTAAAATTATAACGTAAAATTTCTAAAATATTTAAAAATAGAATAAAAATAAAAGCTTTTTAGTTTTTATTTTCTATTATAATTATTAATTAAATAAAAACAATTAAATATTTTTAAAGGTTTTATAATAATTTATAAATAATATCTTAATATAGAAAATATTATATTTCGATAAAAAGATCCGTTATAAATGTCGTAAATATATATTATAAATAATAATTATATAATTTTTAAAATGATTTAAGTTTTTAAATATATACTTTCTTTTTTTATATTTTAAATAAGTATTAAATGATTTTTAATTTATTTTTATATTTTTTATTAAAATGGTTATATATAACTATCGGTTAATTATGTAAAAAGGGTTTTTTCTATTAGAATAAAGCTTTATTCCTAATATAAAATAAATATTACGTTTTAAATATAAATAAAGAAAAAAGGTTTTATTATAAGAATTCCTTTTTTATTTAAATATAACCTTATATTTTAACTTTATATTAATAATGCCTTTTTATTTCCTATTTATAATAAAACGCTATTATTAGTTTAATAGTTTAAATACGAAAATAAAAAAGGTTATTATTTTTAAAGTTTATTAATTAATTATATAAGATTTTAACGAAATAAAAACGCTTAAAAATATAAAAAGAAACGATAAAAATAATTTATTTTTCGTTTATATTTCTAGTTATTTATTTTTCGATATTTTATATTAATCGATTATAAAAGTAATATCCGTAATATTAACGTTTAATTTCTTTTTCTTTTTATGTTCGTTTATTTCTAATTTCCTTATTTAAATTTCGAATTTCGACTTTATTTTTATTATTATTAATACGATATTAGCTATTTTTAAGCATTTATTATTAAAGTTTAAGTTTTTCGATTTCGAGATTTATAAAAATAATATATTATATTTTATTAGGAACTATATTTTTAATTATATAAAAATCGTAAGTTATATTTATATATATAAAAAATTAAATTAATTTAACGTTAAATAGTTTTTTTAAAATAACATTCGTAATATTAAATTAAATTTTCTTATTAATATAAACATTATTAAATATAACTTATTTAGGATTATAAAATATTATTTAATTATAAATAACATTTAATACTTTATTTAGATATTTACGTTTAGTAAAATTTAAAAATGCCCGAATTAAACTTTATAATAAAACTTATTATTTATTATATTAGTTATATTTTTGTTAAAAAGCTTTCGATATAAAAGTTTTCTCGAATTTAAGGTTAAATATTTAACGTTTTATATTATTTCTTAATTTATAATAAGGAAAAACTTAAGTTAAAAAAAGAAATTTTCGTAATATTAGAAAATAAGAATCTTAAAAAATGCTTCTTTTTATCGAAATAAAATATATTATATCGATTCCCGATTTTAAGTTTAAAAAATAAAAATTATATTCGTTAAACTTTCGGTAATAAATATATCGTTATATAAAATTAAAGTAAAATCTTTTTTGTTAGAATAAAAAAGAAAATAGTTTTATAAGGTTATTAAAATATGAAATATAATAAGTAAAAAGATTTAAATTATGTTAATATATACGATTTCGATTTATTATTTATCCTTTTATAATAAATTAAATTAATTATTATCGTTAATACGTTTTTATTAACATTAAAATATCATATAACTATTAATGAAATATCTTTATAATATAATGTTTTAAAATATTTACGATCGATTATTTCCTAATATAATATCTTTTATAATAAATTAGAATTTTTATTTTCGATTTTATTATTTTATATATTATCTTTTAATTTTTTAACGTTAAAGATCTTTTCTTAAAACTTATTTTTAAGTTTAATTTCTTTATTATTTATAATTTTAGCCGGTTATATATTAATATAAGCTAGAAAGAAATATATTCTTAATAGTTAAATTCGAAAAACTTTAAGAATAAATATTTTAATATTATATATAATATTAAATATAAATAAAATAAATAGGTTTTCTAAGTTAAAAATAAGTTTTTCATTGATATTTAGCGAATATAAAGAAAAGATTATATTATTTAGTAAAATATATAATAATAAATTTCTTTTTTTTAATAATAATAATAAAACTTACTTTTTAGATTTCTTTATTATTATTCCTATTAATATATCGGTTTATTATATTATTATAAAGGTATTTATATTAATGAAAATGTGTTTACGATATATTTTTAAAACTTATATTATAAGTTTTATATATATAATATAAAAAGTTTATTATTATAATTTTATCCGCTTTTTTAATAACTTCTTTTTATAACTTTAATTTAGTAAATTTATAATATTTTTATTATTTAATTAACTTTATAATTTAAGGAATTATTAATCATTTTATATTTATATTTTCTATTTTCGTAATATAATAATAATATTTATTTTAAAATTATTTACGTACTTTTATATGTTATTAAATAATAAATATATTAAGATATTTTTTAGTTAATTGAGTAAATAATTTTTATTAGATAAATTTTAAAACGAAATTATAATGATAAAAATATAATAATATATAACTTAACTTAGTATTTAAATGAAAAAACATAATTTAAAAATTGAAAAAACGTAGAAAAAAAAACGTAAATAATATAACGTAATTAATTTAATTCTAAATAAAATATAAAAAGGAAATTAAAAATAATATAAATTAATAATTCGTTATTTTTAAATATTATTATAAAAGATAATTATAAATATATAAAATAAGCGTCGAGATTTTATCATTATTTTAAATATATACCTAATTAATTATTATTATTAAAAAATAAAAATCGTTCGGTTATTTATATAAATAACTTATATATTATTTATTAATATATTTAAATATATTATATTCGATCGTAACTTTTTAATTAATATTTTTTTATATTTTAATTATTAAAAATAAAATCTTATATTAGCTAAATTTAGATTTTATAATAATATATTTTTTCTTTATTTTATATTTATTATAAGGTTTTATATATATATAAAAAATAATTTATTTTAAATATAATATTATATATATAAAGAAAGCTCGTACGTTTACGTAATAAAGGTTCGTATATTAATTTATACGATATAAAATTACTTATAAGAATATTTTTATATTTTGTTTTTTTTTAAAAAAAAGTTAACGCTTTCGTTAACTTTTTTAATTAGTAATTAAATTTATAATTATAATTATATAATAGGTTATAATGCCGGTAATTTCCTTAATAATAAAATAATTATTTTAATATTTATCGGTAATATAATATTTATTTCTTTTTATTCCGAAATTATATCCGATTTAACCGTTATCGATATTAAGGTTAATATTAAAATTATCGCGATTAAAATAAAAATCGATTAAGTTTAAAGCTTTTAATTTTAAAACTTTTAGGTTAATTTCGTTAACGTTTTTAATTTCGTTTAATATTTTAACTTAAATTATTTAAACGATAAAAGGTATTATTTATTAAATTTATTAACTAATTTTATCGTATTTTATATTAATAGTTTACGTATATATTATTAATTAAAAACGTAAGAATAATCTTTCTAATATATTAAATATTTTAAAATTAGTTTATTTTTAGTTTAATTAATTCGACGTTATAAAAAAGCTTAAATTTTATACGAAATTTAATCGTTATTATTTCTTTTTATTAAAACTTTTTCGATTTATAATTTTCGTTAATTATATAAATCTTTTTTTTACGATATTTTATATAATTATATTATCGATATTACTTTATAAATCCG
>MU399643.1:0-32908 GCA_022578875.1 Hypoxylon crocopeplum | reverse complement strand
CTTTATATTTTAAAAAACGTTTATATTTATTAAATTTATAAACGTATATTTATATATAATTTAAAATTTAATATCTTTTTACGATTAGGTTTATTTTCTTAATTTCCAATTAAAACTTTATTTAAATATAGCTTTTAAGGTAATTTTTCTTTATTTATTCGAAAAGATATCTTATTAAATAATTTATAAATTCTTTATATTAACGAGACGTTTTTTCGATAAATTTCCAATATAACCTTTATCTTTTTCGTAATATTCTTTCTATATTAACTCGATTTAAGATCTTTAATCTTACCTTTTATATAAAAGAAACTTTAAAACTTACTAAAAATATAACTTTCCACGGTTTAAATTTATAAAATCCTAAATTTTAAAATAAATTTAATATAAGATTTATATTCTCGTTTTAGATTATATAACATAACAGATTTAATAATAATATAAATAATAATTTAAATTTAACCGTAATATATAAGTATTTTATTCCGATATTAACGTTTAGTTTTTTTTTTATTTATTACGTTTATCATTCCTAAAATAAATAATATATTATTAATTTCTTTTATCTTTTCAAATTCTTTATTTAGGGTATAATTTTCGGAATTTAATAAAACATATTTCTCGATTAAAGCCATTATTTCTTTTATATTAATAATTTTTAAATTATCTTAGAAAATATTTAGATTTCCATTAAATATTTCGTTTTTATTAAAGATAATATCTTTTATAATAATTATCTTATTTAAATAAAGTATTTATATACGATATATATTCGAAAATTAATAGTCGATTAAATATTTAATCTAGGTTTTTAGATTTAATTTATCTAATTTATTTAAATAAAACTTTCGATTTTTCGTTATAATATATACCTTATATCTATATATTCGTAAATACGTTTAATTTAATCTTTTATTTTTTAATATAAAAGATCCTTATTTCCATTCGATTATTTTAAAAAATATATCGAATAGAATTTTCTAATTATTTTTAACTCTTAATATATAATTATATAAATAAATAATAACCTTAAATATTTCTAGTTATAAATATATTAATAATTTTATTTCAATTCGTATTATATACGTTTTCATTTTTATTATACCTTTTAAACATTCGGTTTCGCTATTTTAAACTTATATATTTAATGTTAAAAGCTCGATTTTAATTCTACGTATTTTTAGGTTTTTTCCAATAATTAATTTATTAATAATTATTTCGTTATCGATTTCTATTATTTTTATAATAATTTCGTATTAACGTTTTAATTATTTTAAATAATTATTTATTATATTAAAAACCGTTTTTATTTTACGATTTTTAAATATATAATCTTAGGCTATTTTTAACATTTAATATATAAAAATAAGAAACAAGTTTTTTCCGATAAATATTTCTTTATAATTATAGAAATTAAAGATAATTCGTTTCTTTAATACCTAATAATTTAATTTAGGAATACGTTAAATTTATTACTTTATTTTAGATATATTATAAGCTTTATATTCAATTTTTATTAATTCTTAAATAATTACCCTTTAAAATAAATTTATAAGATATTCTAAAGCCTAAGATCTTAAATACCCTAATTTATAATATTATATTTAGATATTTCTAATTAAAGGAATTTATTTAATTTATATATTATATTTATACTTTTTTATAACGATATTAAATATATTTTTTTCTTTTTATATATTAACTTAATAAATTATTACGTATTACTTATATATATCTTTAATTTTATTTATAAAAATATTATTTTTCTTTTATATATAAGTTAGATTTATCTTATTATCTTATTAAAACCTTTTATATTTTAGCTTTTATAACGAAACTAAAATAATTAATAATAAAAAATAATAGGCTATATTCGGTAACGATATTAATATATTCCTAATTAATATATTTATTATTTTATACGTTTAAATTAATAAAGTCCGATTTCTTAATCAAAAATAATTACTAAATAACATTCATTTTTAATTAATTAAACGATATACCTAATTCGTTATAATAATAATTAATCTACTATTTAAAATAATTAAATAAACTAAAAGATATTCATTTATTATTAAAATAAAAAATATAACTAACACTTTTCTTATAAACCGATCGTATAATTATTCTTATAACTTTTCGGATTTTTTTTTTAAATTAAGGAATCCTAAATTTCGACTTATTCCTTTTAAATAATTATATTTATATTTGAAACTTTAAATCTTCTAAAGCTTTCTTAACTTTAAGAATTAATTGATTTTTTAATTCGAAACCATTATATACTTTCTTTAAAAAAACGTAATAATATTTTATAAATTAATAACGTTAATTATATGTCGGGTAGTTATTAATTAATATGGTATCTTAACTTTTTCTTTATGATTTTCTTTTATTCGCATTCTTATTTTTCGATCGATTAAAAAAAAAATCGGTCGATTTTTTTTTATTAAAGCTTTTTTTATTATAAATAAATCTAAAGATTCCTTTAGATATTTTTCCTATTCTATATATTATTTTAATTATATAATTATAAAAATCATTTACGAGGTTTTTATATTATAAAATATTATTAATAAATTATAATTCCTTAGTTATTTTATAAATAATAATCTAGCTTTTATAAAATCCTTTTATTATATCTAAGAAATCTTTCGTTTATAAATTTAAATATTATATTTTGAATATTTTATAAAACTTAACCTTAAATATAATTATCTCTTAAGTTTATAACCATTAACTTACATTTTTAAAATTCTTAAAAAATATTACTATTTTTTTATATTCTTTTCTAACATTATTTCTTTTATTTAATTTAACTTTATTATATCGAACGTTTAATTTTTAATATTATTCTTATATTATCTAATAATATAATATATAATCTTATAATAGTTTATTACGATCCGATATATATAATTATTAAGTTTTTTTATCGTTGTAATTTATTTTATATATAGCTTTTCGTGTCGATCGTAATAATTTACATTTATTTCGTAATTAGTTTTCCCGTTTTTTATTAGGTTTAAGATAAGCTAATTTTTATTTCTTTTTTTAGTTTAAAATAAGTTTAGTTTTTCTAATTTTATTATAATAGATTTTATAAATTCGTTCGATTTTATAAAAGCGATAATAATATTAACTTTTTTATTATATCTCTTTAAAGTTATATCGGGAAGCTTTAATTCTTTAAATAATAAAGTTTTATCGATTAAATAATTAAAAAACCCTAATAATTCGGCTTTTAACTTAAGTTTATTTTCCTAACTATACTAATCCTTTAAATTAATTAAAGTTTTAAAAAGGTTACTTTTTCTATTATTTAATTACGTAAATATCTTAAATAAATAATTCTAATATTTCTTTTATATATAAATAACGTTAAAGGAATAACGATAAGATTTTTAATTATTAAATTTAAAAGTTAATTAAATTAAGTCTAAATTTTCTAATTAAGAAACGTATAATCTTTATATTTTTATTATATATAAAATCCTAATTTACGAGCTTATTTAATAAAGGTTTATTTATTTTTAGCTATCGATTAATCCTCGAATCTAATAAAAGAATTAATATAAATAGTTTTAATCGTTATTATTAATATATCGGTTTATATAATCGCCGTTAAATTTATTATTTATAACGTTTTTGCTATTATTATTAAATAATAAAAGGTTATTTTAGAAGACTTATTTAGGTCTTACGTATAAGTTAACGATCGGAATTATAATAACTTTATTACGAGGTTATTTTAAGGAATTATAAGAATATATATTATAAGGAAATATATTTAATATATATAATTAACCCTTTAATTAAATATATATATTATTTGATAATTAAGAGTTTTATTCGTTTAAGAATTAAAAAGCTATATATAAATAACGATACGTAATTTTTAATTAATCGAAAATCATAAATTACAAAATAATTATATTAATAAAACCTTTTATAACCTAAATTTAACTAATAGTAAAGAAAACGATATATTAAAAATAATAAAAAAAAAGGTTTTTTATAATAACCTATTTAATTAAGAACGATAAAATAAAGAATTTTAAATAAAGGTTATTAATTTAGAACTTTAGAAATATATTAATTTTATAAAAATATTAAAATGGTTAGATAAATTATTCTAACTAAATATTAGCGACTATTTAAAGAAAACTTAACGGATAACGCGAAATTTATTAAATAATAATTCCTAAATTATAATAAATGAAAACTAAGAAAAATAAATCGAAATAAATAAGAAACTTATAAATCTAATAAAAATAACGAAAAAAAATAAAGTTATTTATAAAGAAGATTAAGGTTTTTATTTTTATAATTATAAAATCTATTAAACTTATCGATAAATAGTTAAGGAATTAAGGAACTAAATTATTAACTTTATATCTTTAAATTATTAAAATATATATTTTAGTTTAATAAATATTTTATATAAATGATATAAGAAATTATTTATTATTAATAAAATATATAATAATTAATTAAAATTATAAGCTTAAAAATGATATAAGAAAATAATATAACGACTAATAAAAATACCTAAAAACTTGAAGGTATAAATAATTAAATAAAAATTAATTATTATAAATATAAAAATAAAAAGCCTTATAAATATTATCGATAACTAATTATTAATAAAAGATCTTAAAGTTATACTTAATAGCGTTTTAAATAATTAGGTAATTAGTTATAAATTATTAAATATTAATAAAATTAGAAACGATATATTTAGCTACTTAGATATAATAGTTATTTTACGCGAATATATATCTTTATAATTAATTTTTATATAGCTTTACGTTATAAAAGGAATATTTGCTATTTAATTTAATAATATAGAATTTAATTATAATAAAGATTTAGATATTAAGCCGGGACGAGAAAAGGACATTATTCTTAGACCTTTTAATCGATTAAAACGAGGCAAAAATAATAGGAACTACGATAAATCACGCGGCCGAAATAGTTTAAATAAACGAATTAAGTTAATTAAAAAAAAACGAACCGATATATTTATCGATTACTTATAAAAAACCAACATTTTATATTTAATTTATTACGGTTATTACGAAATTATCGATTATTGGTATATTATTAAAGATAAGGTTTTAAAAGATTAAATCCTAAACTTTATAATAAAGAAAATAATCGAATATAAAATAACTAAAAATAATACATTCGTTAAATTAATTAAGAAAATTAAAAAGAAGTTATTTATATAAAATAAAGATTAATTAATTCGAATAATTAAGAAAATAAAAGGAACGTTCTTAATTTTATAAGTTATATTCGGAGTTAATATTTATTTTTTAAAGAACTTAACAATTTTAGATTTAAGGATTATTATTTATATTTTTAATTGATTTAATCGATTCTTATTATATCGAATAATATATATTGGAGACATAATTTTCATAGGAAACTTAATTATATTTATATAAAGATATAGAAAAATAAATATACGTTTAAAAAATCTAAAAGGAATAAGATTTTTACGATTATAAGATATAATATATTATAAAAGATTTATATATAATATGGTATTATTAAGGCTTTTAAAAAAAATGGGATATTAATGGGATTATAAAGGTATAAATAACTATTTAAAAAGAAAGGATAATTCCGTTTTATATATTATTATTAATAGGTAAGACTAATATATTATAAAGGATTTTCCTAAGAATTTTATTAATTACTTATTCTATATAAAAAACGTTAAGTTTAATAATTAGATAAAATAACCTTTAAATATAGTAAATAACGAATTATAATACTTACGATTTAGTTATTTAAGATTAAAAGCCTTTAATTATATAACTAGTTACTTTTAAAAGGTGAAAATTAAAGAGTTTAACTTAATTAAAAAAACTAATCAAATTATTATAATAAAATGCGACGTATATAGTTATAAAAAGGCTAAGAAACTTAATTATTATAAGTATTATAAACGATTAAATAAGCTAAGTAAACGTTTAATTATTGATTTTTATGATTTAGAAATAAATTTATAAGGATATTAGTATATAATGTTAATTATTAATAAATATATGGGATAAGTTTAGGACTTTTATCTTAAAGATCGTATTTTAAACTTAATTATCGAAATCTTAAACTAGATATTCGGAATTATTTAGAAATAATATTAACTTAATATTAAAGTTATTAAATATAATAATAAGTTAATAATAAGAAAGTATATCGTATAAGATTATATTTAATAGATATATTATATTAAATTCGAGCTTTTAATATTAGATATATAAAATCAAAATGAAAACGCCGAATGTTTAAGGGATATAATTAAATAAAAAACTCGAACGATAAAAATAAAATTAAAGCTTCTAAATTTCCTATAAGTAAAGGTTTTTAAAATTACTATTTACCTTTATAATCGTATTTTTAAATATAACCTTAACTGGTAATTTTTATATAGGCATTTTTATATTTATTTAATATTTAAAGACGGTATAATCATTAATAAGAAATTATATTAAGTTTATTTAAAAGTGTATAAATATAAAGCGTTTACGTTTATTATAAAAGTAAAATAAAAATAAAACCGATATTAACGTTTTAATTTAAAAATATAAATAAGTTATTTAATAGGTTATAATTTTACGAATATTTATGATATCTAAGTTCTTATATTAAAATAAATTATCAAAATATAAAACGTTATATTTAATAAAGACATTATATTTAATAGAAATATTTTATTTTTAAAAGATAATTTATTATATATAATAGAAGAAAATATCTAAGATTTAATTAATTAGGTTATTATTTTATAAAACGTAAAAAGAAAAACTAACCTAGGATTATCGATTTTTAAAGAAAATAAAATAAAGATAAAAATATTAATAGAAAATAAAAGCGAATAAAATCGTAAAATAAATAACGATAATAAAAAATATAATAACGAAAAAACTAAAGGATTTAATTATCCCTATACTAAAGTTATATTTATATTATACCTTATTTTTAATATTATTCCTTTATCGGTTATTTCGTTATTTATTGTAATAATAAAAAAAGAATTAAATATTATGAATTATACCTTTTCGAATATAAATATAAAAAAAGGATTAAACGTCGTAAATTACATTTTCCCGAATATAATTAAAAAACTAAAGTTAAACGTTATAAATTACGTTTTTCGTAATAAAATAGAAAAAATAAAATTAAGCGCTGTGAATTATACCTTTCGAAATAAAAATATAAAAGATATTATCCTAATAGGTTAAATTATAGTTCTTAACGCGTTTCCGAAATAAATTAAAAGAAATTTATTTATTTTTTATTTCGAAATTATAAATTATATAACGAATTAAAAAGCCACGTTTAATATAAAACGCTTAATTTCGGTAATAAGATTAATATATAAAAAGTTAATAAATAAAGTATAAATAATATAAATAATATATTATTTATAACGTTATTTTATAAACTAAATAAATCTAAATTTAATATTACGCCTAAGATTATATAAACTTAAAAAGTTATAAAGATTTTTATAAAGAAAATAAAGAATTTATAAAAGGAATTTATTACTTCCCCCGAAAATTCATAAAGAATTACGGGATTATGTTTTAAAATAAAGATTTAAAAAAGTTAAAAAATCATATTTAAATAATTATAAAAAAATAAATTCCTAGGTTAAATATAAATAATAAATCGTTAATAATAAATAGATTCTAAACTATATATAAATATACGTATATAAATTTAATAAATATAAATAATTTATAAAATATAAAATAAAATTAGTAATTTAAGAAAATTAATAAACTAAAAACGAATATTTAAATACCTACGCTTTAATATTAATCGAAAGATTATTTCGAATCCTTATTATAATTATAATAAAATTCGATTTCGAGTTAATCTAATATAATATAATTAATATATTTATAAACGTAAATCTAAATAAAGAAATCTATATAAAAATACCTCTAAGATATTAGAAATGCCAAATCATTTTATATTTACTAAAAACGTTATATAAATTAAAAAAATCTCCTTTATTTTAATAAAAAAAACTAACTAAAACATTTACGAAATTAGGCTTTTTAACTATTTTTTATAAGCTTTATTATTTTTCTAAAAACGAAATATTAATTTTCTTTTACATTAATAATATCGTTCTTATATATTAAAATCACAGGTAAATTATAATAAACGTAATAATATTATAGCTATAAAAGAAATATCAATTTATAAACGAAAATAACTTATAATAGTTTCTTAAAATCGAAATAATTAAAAATCGAAATAAAAGATTAATTTAATTTTCTTAATCTTTATACGTAAATAAATTAAACAAATTATTAATAAATGAAAAACCAGGAATTATCTTTTTAATTTTTATAAAAAATAAGGAATTATTATTTTTGTTAAAATTAATTTCTCGATAATTTATTTAATAATATTAACAAAAGATCGGATCGATATTATACGTAATAATAATTATACGTTCTAATATTATTTTCGTAACTTTTTAATTAATTAGATTTAATATAAATCCCAATAATAAATATCATTTTAAAGCCGATCGATTAATTTAATACCTTTTTATCACTTAATATTTATCTTTATAATATAGATATATCGATATATTCGAAATAGCTAATAACGCTTCGTTTATCGATAATATCCTCGATTAAAAAAGTTTATAAATATATATAATAAAGTTATTTAAAGGAGTAATTAGATAATATACGAATAAATAAGATATAATAATTATTTCTATAATAGAAACGGAATTATTATTTTTTATATAAATTATAAAAGAAATTATATTTATATCGCGTTTAATTATAAAATTCGATATAAGTTTAAATAATTCGAAAATTATAATATATTATAATAATAAATAAACGATTAGATTAATATACGTAAATATTACGTTATTTTAAACTAAGTTACGATACGTAAATATTTATAACTATTAGTTATAATAAGAAACATTCGTAAATCGAATTAAAGTTATTTATATCTTTATAAAAGATATAATAATAAACGATTTTATTAAGATATTTATTATAAAAGAATTTATCGTATTTATTCGATAATTAAACCTAGTGGATATATAGGAAAGAATCGAATTTAAACGGATTTGCGAACTTATAAAAAAAGATTTCGATAAAATAAAAAATTCTTTATTTAATAAAAAAAACGATATATATATATAATTAACGATTAAGAAATATTAAAGAATAAATTTAAATTATTTAAACTTTTTTATTAAGAATAAATAAACTTAAGGAAATATATTAAATAATAAGAAACTATTTTAAAAGACTTATTTAGGTCTTACGTATAAGCTAATAACCGGAACCGTAATATCTTTATTACGAGGTTATTTTAAAAAATTGCGAAAATACGTATTATAAAAAGATATACTTAATATATATAATTAATCTCCTAATTAAATACATACGTTATTTAATAATTATACGTATTATTTACGGATTTATTAAGTAAGATAAGTTTATTTAGGTAAATATCCGTTTCGTCGTCGTTATTATTAGAAGAGAGTTTAATGATTTTCCTGTTATAGAGGCGCTTGTTACTTTCGGGGGGTTGCGTATTATTTGTGGAATATCTTCGCTTTTTACCGCGGGGATCGGCATTGTCAGCCGCTATTATAGGTATAGGACCTCTGTTGGCGGTAGGGTCGGGTATTGGCAGCCTGGGTGGCTCGGCAAAAATGGCGTCGATGACGAGGTTTGGTCTGGATATTTTGCTAGTGTTAACTTCCTCTTGTCTTGCGTCGCTGTTCGATGCAGGGTTCTGGGAGGATCGCGGTGGCGTGGCGTCGTAAATGTTGCTGCCCGCCTCGGGCCCTTTGCTGATCTCCTTATTATTAATATTCGTTAGGGACGAAGCTATGTTCGAGGTAAGGTCTTAAATCATCACTTACTTTATTGACGATAAAGTCATCCTGGTCGTATTCTGACTTGTTAGTCAACGTTTCTTCCCCATCCCGATTGTTTAGCCGTGAGCGCCGGGGCTTCGTAATATGGTTTAGAGCTAATCGCGAGGGCGACAGCTTGTTAGGCTCCTGTGGTAAACTCACGATGCCAAGTCGTCAAGAAGTAGATTGCACGGCCAGAATTGTTTGTTCCAGGGCAGGTATGATAGACCGGAGTTCAGCCTTGTTAGACCACTGCTGACAACAAGGCATACCTCGTATAACTGTGGGTGCTTAGAAGCTAGCACAAGAGCTCGGAACGCGTCACAGCAAAGATGGTGATGCTAAGGAGATACCGATTAGAAATGACCTGCCTGATTAGTCAGAGGCCGACACATACCGTGGTCAGGGCCAACACCATTAGGCACACAACTATATGCACCAGCTAGGCCCTGAGGTGGAATCACTCACGGTGGCCTCCCTGACCAGCTAGCACCTTTGCCCCTTTTTGAGACGGGCATAGAGGACTTACTCGAGACCCAGGAAGAGGACCACGAATTGCAAATTTTAGACGATATCTAGAGGATACCTTTCGCTTGTGGAGAACACCAACTGCAGTTGGAACACCACAATCCCTCTGTTCCCTCTTCTACACACCGTTGAGAATATTTACCTTCGAGGAAACATAGATACGTATGTCCATAACCTAGCAGCTGACGCTGTAAAGAAGGGTGCTAAGCGAAAGGTATCACAGGTCAGGCGGCCCGAATATTTTCCCAACTTTAGTTCTTGCGAGAGGGAACGTGACGATCGAGGCTTGGAATTCCGACTTCAGCTGCTCGAGACTGGTGTCTCAATGGCACGACGGCGTCATACACAACCTTTATTGTAACGGGACGGATGGCACAGATGCCTCTACCCCAAACCCAGCCGATAACTCCACAGTCAACACTTCCTCGGCTAACCTAGGTGACAGTGCTCCTCTGTCAGCCAGCGCGTTAGCTGGTATTGGCGTTGGATCTGGATTGCTCGCGCCGCTTGTGATTTCAATCACTGTATGGATTATCCTTCACTACAAACGCCGATTTCGAAGCTCGGAGAGGACGCCGGCATAGACGGCCCCTTTCAGTCATCTAGATCATTATCAAACTCTCACTCATACCGGCATGTTAATAATAGTCAGGTGAGGTTTGTCAGGACCTGTAATTTCAACCCGCAGACGATCCTTCGAGAAAGTTTTCCCGGATGTAGAAATCCCTATGGCCACCTTAGCTTTCTCGATGAGATCTGGGAACCCCTCGAATCCGTCAAGTTCCACGTAAAAGCCATGCTCATTGGACTTTGGAACAGAGTCCGTTGAGACTCTCCGTATTGAAGGCGAGCATCATGTTTGCTATACAAATAGGATACAGCTAACGTTGACGATAAGAATGCGTTAACAATACAATTTGTAAAAACGAGCCGGAATGATCCTAGCTATAATTATACAGTATATTCTATTATCTCGTGTAATGTTTAAGAATACGAAATGCACTACTACACCTCCTACACGGCTTACTGAGCGGCCGACTGTACATCCACTCGGCGGAGTGGGATTCGTTAGGCCGTCGCTTGCAGTCGCCTTCCGAAGGTAACACGGGGCTAAAGTCGGCAGGCGGCGTAACGCGCGGCGCGATCGCGGACGATCCCGCCGCGTTCCTTCTCGAGTGGCTCACGCTCCTCCGCTGGCTCAGCTGGCCGGCGCCACGGCACTTATATCGAGATTTTGTGACCGAGTAAGGTCATTTCGGACCTTTAGAAAAGGACCTGGATCTTGCTTACGTACGAACATCCAAATAAACCTCAGGTACTTATTAACTTAATATTTACTCCTAGGTTGGTAGATAGCGGAGAGACTGCCTGTGAGAAAGGGGTAAGGGCTTGTATTCAGAGCTATAGCCTTTTCAGAGTCTGCCTACTTCTAGCATTCTTCCGTCAACCCTCCGGTATTGACGGCGTTCTTTTATGCACACGTCATTTTAATCGCATATGCGTTGGTACCTAACTCATATACCATTCGGTAATGTCATCCTATCGAACTCCAGCCTTGGCCTGTCGTGCATCGTGACACTGCGTTATAGTCCATGTACCAACCCCCTATTTCACACATCACATCTGCACTACAAGAAGCAGTTGTACCAATAAAGGTGCAGGTGCCACTCACCTGTTACGTTACTACCGGTGCAAATCTCGATTATTCGTTGAAGGGGCTTTCACCGCCGTTATTGCGCAACCTCAGGATCAATGTTGGAGTGCATTGTTTGTCCGAGGTTCGGCGAGGAAGCTCATTGCCCCCGAAATTGTATGAATGACAGTCCTCATGGATTTGAATACCATCGCTAATGTTCTTTCTAGGTTAAAGAATTAAGCACTGCCGAAGTAGCATGGGAGTTTTTCCTACTCCGAGGTATCCTAGTACATCATCGATTCTCTCTCTCTCTCTCAAATGGCATTCGATCGTACTGGCTCAGAGCCTTTCTTGTTCGACCCAAACAAGCTTGGTACCGTCAAGCCCACCTTAGCGGACCCTGAAGGATATGTACTTTCAGTCGACGAGCTTGGTTCTATATTTGGAATCAATGCTCAATACTTTGCGAAGCTCCCGATGGGATTGATCATGCCTGTCCTGGAAGGCCAGGTATTCAACTATAGGCTATCTCTACGTACTTCCCACCCAATATACATCCTACCTGACTAGGGGATCCCAAAATAGAAATATGGCAAATGTTGTATGAAACGACATCGCTCGCCTCAGTATATTCCCCCTTCAAAGCTCCTATAGAGACTAATAGGAGTCATTTCGTTTACTATGACATCACTCATCACCACATACTTCTTTCTTAAGTTACTAAGAGCTTCATTTAAAATGATAACCGCCCATGCATGAGCTGACTAACGTAATGATGCTAGCTACTACTCGGCTAGTAATCTTTCATATCCAAAGTGCGTTGCCGGCAGGCTGCATCAAGACACCAACAGGATCTCGCCGAACTTGATAATTACATCAGTCGAGACGCATTTCGGATCCCCCTAACGCCGCTGGTTTGTTGGCGGTAGCGATGCTTCGCAACCAATTTTGTTGGCTGCCACCACATCTTCGTGTAACTCGTTTCAATACAGCCCCTATTAACCACATGCACTTAACGCCGCACCAACGGGAGATTCTTTACTTTCATACCGTATCTATGAATGTGGGTAGCCATATGAATTACAAGAGCTATATTATAATTAGATAGACACGTCGCTAATCCCAAAGGATAACGAGTATATCTGTAACGGAGTGTTATGAGGAAATGAGCTCTGTTTTAAGGAGGATGGTTATCCCAGTTACCATGCAGGTGGTTCGGAATAACCGACAGGGTTCTATAGGCTTCTTTGTTGATTAAACTACTGGCGTCAATCGTGACAGAAAGAAATTGAAAGGAGATGGCGATGTCTAGGACTCACGATCAATACAGCTTGTAGTATACGTCTGAGTTATTTATAGATATTTCTCATTACAATTGCCTCTCAGCGACCCCCCTCCCCCCTTCCCCCCCTTTTCCCCAAAGGGTAGAGTTACAATATTGGGTGGGCGGTGCATCAGCTTCGCCCCATAGATGCATAATCTTTGTTAGACGCGGCTAGCATATTCGCCTTCAGCCAACATCTATCGGCGTTTCCATGTGACCAGGTTTCAAGAGATCTCGTCCGGAACATCCTCACTTCCAAACAAACTTTACCTCGCTACATACTTACTTACGCTCCGAACGGACACGACAGCTTCCTCTTATGAAAACCATGGAGTCGCCTCTGCTAAGATACACGGGACCTGATTATACATTTATTGATATCCGCTTTGAAGATGACGTGGACTTCAAGACCGACCTCCAACTAAACACCCTCCTCTTGCCAGTGTCGGAAATTGAACACTGGAAATACACTTGCATCGGCGAGGTCGTCGGCCAGCCGAAAAGAGCAATTGTGGTCATAGGTTGGTGTTGCCCAGTTTTCTCCTATTTATCGCCAGCTAACACCAACACTAGGATGGAAAGCAGGAGATGAGCCAGAAAGTGCCACGCGGTTCCGCTCTGCCGAATTCTGGAGCCCTCTGAGGCCACGTCTTAGCAGTGACGTAGCTATTATTCACGTCGCAATACGACTCGATTGGCCACATCTATTCAGCGGCCGTACGGACATCACCGAAATAGACTTTGTGCGCGGCCCAACGGAGGTGATGATGGGACAAGATTTGGCGGACCAAGTTGATACACTTTGTTGGAGAACCACTGCAATGTCACCTCATGAGGACCCCACGGAGTTGGTTGGAGGTCAAGGTAGCACTGCTTTTGACGATGGTCGGGGACGATCAACGGTGGTCTTATTCTTCTGGTGGAAGTCTCGTATGGATCGCGATATATTCATAGATCCCGACCAAGATTCCGCTGGGGGCCCGAAGGAGTATGCGGAATTAATTACAGAGCTATTTGAAGAAATAACTGCTGCTGGTGGGAGTGTAGAGAAACTGGACATCAGCTGCCATATGTGGTATCCTGAGCCTACTGGAAGCCGGAAGAGAGCATATTCAAGTTTAAACAAATTCTGCTGTGCTATACAGTAATATGCATTATGTTTTCCAGATGTCATCACCAGTGCTATTTATTGGGAGTTGGGAAAAGTCAGCAACTACCTGATGTACCAGATAGGAATACCTATCCTACGGTGGGTAAACGGTATGACATGTAGACGGTCCGATTGCCATGCCGCGAATGTCACCATAGAGTATAGATAGGTACTTTCCAGAACCATAATCAAGCTTGAAATCATTAAATATAGTGTCATCGGGAAGTTCGAGGAGGCATGCAAAGCATCGAGTCTCAGCATGCTGGGGGCATCCCCTATGCCACATGCCCTGGGCGGGGACACAATAGGTCAAGTAATAGAACCATTTTATTTTAGCTAAAAACTAAAACCGTTGATGTATTGTTTTTTTAGCATCTAATCCCCCCCCCCAACAAAAAAATCCCCTTCCTGCCTTTGAATGTCGCCGAGTTGCCGACGATGATGGTAGGATCATACGACCAGACCCGGCCTACGAGCCATTAACTACAGTACAGGTGCCGTGCTTGATGATATCGTGGTTGTCGCCGTGGCAGTTGATCTTGTTGTTCGCCTTAGCGGTGCATCCGCCGATCTGGAGGCCGGCTGAGTCCAGAAGGACAGTGGGGGGTCCGCTTCCACCGGAGCAGCCCGTGAAGGCGTATTCCACCTCACCGAGGTTGAACGGCTGGCCACAGGGGGTTTCTGTAAGGACGCCGAGGACTTGCTGTCCAGGGCATGCGTTTTCCCCGTTAACCCATACGACCCAGTGGTTGGTCTGGTCGTTGTTTTGGAGTTCCTGGCCAAAGCCGATGGATTGGGCTTTTGCAAGGCTGCTAAAGGCGGTGATGCCTAGAAATACGAGAGATCGAACAATTAACTGCATGGTGGAGTGATAATGGGAGTAATAGTGTGGTTTGTTGACGCAAGTTGTGGCTCGTGGAGCAGAATAGAATGCTTTGACGATTGCTGTGATGGTGACAGAGGTAGTGATGATGATAAGCGAATTGAATCATAGAAGATGGAAACAAACGACACTTTTATATATCGATAATTCGAATAAGAACGGGTAGCTACAGAGCACTTCATCTTGACTAGACTCTTGTGGGTTTGTCACTACGAGGTTTTACGCGCCGACTTCTAATCATAGAACAGCTCGTCTTAGGATTCCAAAGTACGCCTCTTACCCTGGAGCCACAGACGTGATGGCGACTGTCTCCGTATAGGCCTATGTCCCCATTTAGTCGTAATAATAGCACACGTGTGATGATGTCATGTTGCCATGATAATGTTGGCGTTCGCGTCCCTCTAACGACGGTGGCGGCCTCTGCTAAGGTGTAGATCTTAGTAGTATTCCCGAAGCATTGTTCATTACAGAATACGTCATATCAAGGACTCTCTGGACTGTTTTGGCTTGAGATATTCAGCTACCTTGTCAGCCTGTCAGCTTTTCAGCCTTATATTCCCACAACGCCGCCCCCTCCCGCCCCTACCCTACATCGTCGCAATATTCGCGTGTTATTACCATATTAGTTTCATTTCAGCTAAAGATAGATTGTAAAGCATATTCGGGGAAACTAAGTATACACATAAATGAGATCATTCCTGAATTTGAAACATAAATATGATATTTTTAACTCCGTGATATAATCTTACGATCTCGTTTGTAACCTTATTAACCTCACTCTCGTGCTCGATATTACTCTACGATCGATAATAAGGCCGGCATGGATCGGCTGACATGTGCTGAAGCTGTTGTTCCCTATGAGACAAGATTGTAAGTGGGCAAATATGTATTAACTCTTTGAGTACCAGAATAGCGTCATAGAAAATGGGCCATTGCCTAACACGAAATCAATTGCTCTCTCTAATGGTTCGCTCAGAACTTCGGAAAGAAGTTATAAAAGGTACCATGACGAATTTTGAAGTTTTGGTCTATTATGACAGTTTCTTCAATTTTTTCCTACGCGTTTTCGTCGTCTAATGCTGTGTTGAAAGTAAAAGGTATGCTAGCGAGGTGGCCCCTTCCTTGTACATCGTAGATCTGCCCCACAACTAGTAACTTAGATCGAAGCTTGGCAGCAGGTCGGGATTTCCCGCGGCGGGGCAGTGGGGCAGCTTAACAGTCGACAGGGATAAGCGGCCTACTCCTTTCGACTGCATATTGAGACCTCCAAGTCTGGTATCAAACAATAGTCTTTTTAAATACAAAACGATTAATCCATATTGCACGATTCCTAGACGCTTGGTTGTAGAGATATGACAATGGTAAATAGGAGGCTCATATCCATGTTGGCTTTCAGGGTGTCACGTGACCACCCTCAGCATACACAAAATTCGCGGCGTGTCTACCTTTATTACCAAATAATTCCAGAACCACCGGTCGCGTGGGAATGCAATCTGAGACCTTTAATGGCTTACATTATGTTTCCAATTTCTGCTTCTGTGAAAAGATGAAAAATATTTGCGATGCCGTCTGCAAGAAGTTCCTGCTCGCACGAGTTAGCTACCCAACAGCTCCTCAGGTTTCGATCCAACACGACTTACTGAATACTCCGACATGACTGTTTCGAAGCCCTCCCAGCCGACTTTTGCATCACTGCCTACCTCTTCGACTGAGGTCACCAAGTCTTCCGTGTTTTCTCGCTGTGTTTGCTGAATCAGCTTGAGTAAAGCCACAAGCTTTGTCGTGCGAATGCAAAGCGAAGATAGGTCGTCGGTCCTTTTTGGCAGCGACGGTAATACTAGGCGATAGCTCTCCCGGAATGGATTCATTGTCAACGTATCCTTCTCAGGTGGACTCTCCGAGAGGACGTCTAGAATGTCTATCGATGCTTCCGTCTCGTCCTCCACAACGACGAACTGCTGCGTAGGATCGTCTTCGGGGTCACTTCCGTCTTTACGGAATCCAAGCCACTCGAAACGAGGAACCGGTATTGTAGTGACGGTCCTCGTGTTGATATTGGAGTCGTCAGGAGTGGCAAGGCTTCGGAAGAGCCTTCTGCGGAAATCGCTGGCGTCCTTGCCGCGGACAGCAATGTACCAACCGCGATGGGGCCCCCAGGTTCCCCCGTACATGCTGTGTATAGCTGACCTAAACTTGGACTTGGTTCGTCGGGCGGGTGCCAATATGAGGAGAGAAACTGCGCGCAGGAAAGCATTCTCATCTATCTGAGGGAGTCCTGAGTCGACATATGGTGGTGAAAAGGGGTAAAATGCATGCGAAGTAAGGATATCCAACAGCAATGCGGGTGCATCCAAAGAGTTGCCGACTTCCAAACCGGAAAGCCTCTCGGCGAACAGGTGCTTGAATGCCATAGGAGAAAGATCTGGACATCATGTCAGTCTACGATGTGGAGAAATCTGAAGGGAAGGTTATATCAAACACCCGGTCGCCGGATCGCGCAGTTTTCGGAATGACCGTCTAATGTTCCCTGCTACCGAAGGCCCATAAGCACTGTTGAGCTTCTCGGAAAGGGTCTCTGTGTATCTTTGGTAGACACCATCTAGAAGAAATTAGATCAACCTCACGCAGTTGCCCACGACTTGAAGCTCACCTTGGGTCATGAAACCTCGATCAAGGAAGTCTTTAACTC
The DNA here is from genome assembly GCA_022578875.1 of Hypoxylon crocopeplum. Lineage (NCBI taxonomy): Eukaryota > Fungi > Ascomycota > Sordariomycetes > Xylariales > Hypoxylaceae > Hypoxylon > Hypoxylon crocopeplum. Next base: position 14,773 of record MU399643.1, on the reverse strand, counting down.
TTTCCTTGGAGACTCGACAACGGTCGTTGTCTGCATACTTCTCAAAGCTGTCAGAGCTGAAAATACAATCTGGTTCAACTTCCATAGTAGCGAGTTTGGTATTTCTGTTATATGGAAGGCTGCTGTTTTCGTTTGTGTTCGGGTCTGTGTCTGCGTCTGCGTCTGCGTCTGTGTAGATGGAGACTTTAGTAAATATCATTGCCCGAACGCAATGTGCATTGGAAGTGTTCGACTTGTCACGTGATAGATGACGCGTTGCCACTAGGTGAGTTGACGTGCTTGGTGAAGTGCTTGGGTCGGTAGGTCATACAAGGTGACATGAGAGGATCGAGCTGAATGTTTTGTGACACTGACTGCAGTGATCTGCTAGCCTTGATTTAACAAGATACGTTTGTCTGGTTGGTTGGATGGTCGGTTCTATTTTAAGTGAGATGCGTGGAAGACGATTCGGATAATGATCATCACTGTAAGCAGCTAGGCAGCGGCTGATTGTACGATTGATTTGGAGATGGAGGAACGCCCCCAACCTGATAGACAGGTCTACCCCCTTATTACTGAATTACGTTCGACGCATGAGGCGAAATGTGATAAGTTAATCCGCTCGGTTTCAATTACCTCTTAAGTAACATAGCTTTTTATGGCATATTACATCACGATCATCACGACGAACAGCAGCGTATTCAGTATAAGATAGATGAAAACTGCGTGTGATAGACGGGCACAGCCTTAGCTGAACAGTTCACTACCCCTTTCTTACGTCGCTTACCTACCCTGACTCGCGAGGAGTATCGTGTTGAAGTTGATCTTCTTGATTTCGATTGTCCTCGGACAACATAGCTTTTTATGGCGTAATAGATCAGAATCCTATGGTAGTGTCACACGAGATGGACGAAAATACCTTCATAGACAGCCAGCTGCAGATAGCTAGACCTTTTTTCGGTCTCTCAAGTATTAAAACACGAGCCTCTCGCGTCAATCTTACAAGATAATCATGAGATTCCACACCAACAAGAGACAACACACTACTGGAACCGAACACCCACATATCGTCTAAAATCGCCAACTTCACGTGAAATCTTTCCAATATGAAGTTCCAAACTCCCCTCCTCCTTTTGACGAGCCTTCTCAGCTACGTGTCAACCAATGCGGCTGATACGACGGCCCTCGACGCTCGTCACCACCCGCGGAACTTTGTCGGGGGTGTTTCCAACGCCGTTGTGCGAGACATCCAGGCCGAGGAAGAATCGTACCTGTCCAAGCGCGCTCCCACGCTCCCACTTGGCAAGGACGGCACCAAGTTGCATGTATGGGTTCGCACGGATAACCGTCCGAGCAACTACGACGACCGCAGCGGGGCGAACCACGAGGGCCTAAACCAGCTCATGAAGGACACGGGCGGCCGCCACAAGGACGTCGTGATCGGCAACGACGAAGGCGGGTTTTGGGAGTACGGGCTCCAGTTCGAGAATAGCGACTGGCAGACGAAGCCCAATGGCGACGGCGCGCCGATTGATCTGTACGCTAATGAGTATGTGGAAGTACGAGACGGGCAAGAAACGTTCCAGTACAGGGGCCAGGTCGGCGACGGGCGGAAGACTCTCAACAGCATCAAAACTATTGGTGAGTAATCTCAATCCCTTTCCTTCAACGCGCTTGACGCTTCTAGACGTTCAGAGCACTGCTTACCAATATAACTTTGTACAGCCCAGAACGAAATCAACAATAAGGTATACAACCACGAAACATACAACTGCCAGACCTTTGCGCTTAATCTCGTGAACCTCCTCAACGTTCGCGCGTAACTTTGTGAGCCCCCTCAACGTCCGGGGAAGCGTTCCTGAAATAGATACGCACTCCTAGGCCAAAATCAAATTACTCAAGACATGTTATTCGGTGCCCTTTGGGGCCAAGCGCTGTTCATAATGGTCCCAGCAGACTCGGATATCGTTGATAGATGGTCATTGTATTCCGTTTCCTATTACGTGTACTCGGCGTGCGGGCGAAACTTGAGGAGAAGATGGATGATACTGATATTTCGTGACGATTCTGCGATTATATGTGTACTCGTATCTAGTTTGAATCTATCTTGTTAGACGTTGTCTCACTGTTACTAACCATATTTTTGAGGTTCAAATAGCAAGTCATCGACTTATTCAGACACAACATGTAGGATGGAGTGGCCCCATTATCCAAGGATTTTCAAAATCATGATTTAGGCTGTGTGTATATCTCCAAGATGAAATTGTGGTGGAAAAGCGTTAGTGACGGGAGGATCTGCTCGAAGTCTATCCGGACATTGATGTGGCTCAGAACTGCCATGGCTCACTAGGGACATTAGTACCGACACAGATGCAAGGGTTCCGGGGAAGGAAAATGCGATGAGTAAAGGAGGTTTTGTAAGAGGTGAGATAAGAAAGCAAAGGCCTGCCTATTGGGTACCGTATATACATTACGGCATTTAAACACATTTTCTATTATGTTAGACTCAATCCAGTTACGTTATATTTGTGGGCGGTTCAAATCACCTTAACAAGCGATATTGAGCGAGATTCATCTAGCTTAACATCGTCAAATATTTATAAACTTCGGGTTGATGGGCAAGCTATTTTCTTCGCTATCTTGTCATAGGTAGTATCCTGGAATTTCTACATCAAGCAGCTCCGCGAGAACGCGGCACACGAGAATTTCCTAGTTCCTTGTGTCGCGGAAGTATTTGGTATATTTGGTACGCCCCTCGCGTCTGAATCGCACGAGTCGACCCCTGTCCGCTTCGTAAAAGACAACAGAGCACGGATGGTCTCCTGGGCGTCAGTAGACCATCCTGTCGAGTTCCGAGCCGTGGATCCCGATCGAGATATGGTGATAGAGACGACGGTCCTAGACGTGCAATGTACCATATATGGTCTAAACCCCTTCGGCCGCATATCTGACGGATACGCCGTGCTTCGGGGCCCTCTACTCCAAGTCGAAATATCCCTATCGCACTCACGCTCAATCCTGGTCCTGGGACGTCCCTCGCGGGTGCCCGACTCCTACGAGAGACTAGGGCTTATCGACGCCTCAACGGCCGGGGCCGCGCATAATCTTGGTTCGTGTCTTGCTGGAGACGCTCCGGTGAATGAGGTCAGATGTGTGTAATACCGGCAAACCTTTAGTTAGGCTTGCAGGTTAATTTTGCATTTCTTACTCAACTCTGGAATCGAGCATGAGGACAGGAAGACGACGTGGCACCAGGTCGATTATTATTACCTCCGGCGGACACATGGGTCTTGGTCCGATTGATACACGCTTGGAAGACACTGTTCAGGTTATCTATGGGGGAGGGATGTCTTACATCGTCAGACAGCAAGAGCAAGGACTTGGGCGGCTTTTAATTAGTGAATGATATTTTAATGACTTAATAAACGGCGAGACGATTGAAGCATTGGAATAAGATATAATACAACAAGAAATAATAAACCTCATTTAGATAATAAAGTGACTGAGGGTTTCGAAGGTCATTCCGTGGATTCTACCGTATAACCCCCGCAGAGTTCACGCAGGGCCAAATCATGTGCACGTATACGAAGGTAGACTCTTACACGAGAATATTCGGAAGGCAATGCATATGGTAGAGTAGTACCTAGTAAGATTAAGATCAAATATATGTCTTTGCAAGGTGCCTAAAGCTAAAAAGCCCGGCAGTTTCTTTTTTATATAATATATTTTTAATCGTATATCTATACACACAGACTAACATAACACTAAAGGTGATCTGAGCTCGCTGAGATAGCTTCCGGTGGACTTCGGTAATCTCGTGGTATATCCCGAGTTTGGTCGCGGATGCGGGGTGATACGACAGGTTGGAGATTATAATACCACCGTGTTGCACTGTCTTTTCGGAAAGTCCACCCGATATAGTAGTAGTAGTATAGACGACTAGGTTGGATAACCTGCCCTGCTGGCCCTCCGCTCTCCGTGCATAATGGAGTCGTCGTGCAATTACGGATTGTGCAAATGCGGGGGGGGGGCGCGGTAGATACTTCGTCCACATGATGGAATGCTATGTTTGGAGAAAGAGAGAGGACATAAATACGACGATGTCTGGGCTAGACTATGGCGGTTTCCTAGCGGGGCTAGATACAGTTCATTAGAACCTGTTCGAAATCTCGTAACTGTCTCGTAACTGTCTAAGAAGAAATAAGAAGCAATCGAGAAACCCCATCAACAATGGCATCAATCGCGTCGGTTCTGAAGCGCACTCTGGCTGTAGCGTTGACAGCAACCGCGTTTCAACAAGCTGTAACGGCCCAGGCCACAACGCATAAGCTGCCCGGCCAACTCACCTACTTTGGCGAGCGGCCATCCTATTCCCCCGATGGCAAGAGGATGGCTTTCATGGGCAAGAGCTTCGGCGATGCCTTCGAGGTCGATCTAGAAACCAGGGACATAAAACTGCTAACGGAAGCTCCCAATGCGGGCTTCCTGCGCGTTCAGTTCTTACCCGATGGTAACTACTTCCTGATCGGCGCGCGCACTTTCAAGGATATCGAGTCGACCCGCGAGGCCGACGAGGAGATGTGGATCCTGAAGCCGGGCGAGAAGGCACCCGTGGCTCTCAACCACAAGATCTGGGAGGGCGTCGCCATCTCCTACACGCAGAACCGCATCTCCTGGGCCAATAACCACGCCAACTACCCGGACGACATTGCGGAAGGCGAAATCATCGTCTACGTCGCCGACATCGTCTACGGTGACGATGGCAACCCCGTCCTCGCCAACAAGACCGAGATCTTCCGGGAAAATGGGCCCGATTGCCAGCCGGAGCCCCAGGACTTCCGAAACAACGACACGGAGCTGATATACACGTGCTACACCGACACGGACCACCCGACAGGCGGTAACGCGTCCGGCGGCACCGTACAGGGCATCAACCTCGAGACGGGCGAGGCCCTCACCTACCGTAATGTAACAGGCGAGTATAACGAGGTCGAGGGCATCTTCCCGGGCGGGCAGTACACGCTTGTCGAGTCCACGCGGGACAACTGGCAGGCCAACAACGGCAGCCGAGCCATAGACCTGTGGCGGCTGAACCTGCAGGAGCCGAATAGCACGGACTTCGTTCGCCTGACCTACTTCGGCGACGTGCACGGTGCCAAGGCCGGCAATCCGGTTGTTAGTCCCGATGGCCGCAGCATCGCCTTTGCCGAAGGGCGCCTCTCGGACGCCGCAGGCGTCGGTCGCGGGATTTTGGTACTTTCGTTAGACGACTTTGATTATTGAGAGACTCGGGTATTACGAGCACTGGCTATATTGAAATTCGCCGGGTGCTTAGAAGCCATTGCGTATTAATTAGCAATTCAAGATTAGCTTTAACGCCCGAGGTAGTTTCGAAAGATGTAGTCAGAAAGTGGTAAGATGACTAAGGATTAGTACCTTAGGGCAGATTCTCGCATCTTGGCCTGCTTGGCTTAATTATGTACCTGTCCGATTGATACCTTCAATTCTCAATAGCATAGAACGAGCTCAAAAAAGAGTTCGAACTAGCTAGATTTTCCATACTTCATACTAATACGAACACCAAGTTCGCAAACAAGAAAAAAAAGATTGATGAGAGTGGGACTCGAACCTACGCGGATTGCTCCACTGCGAAATTTTTAATCTAGGTTAACCTAAACGTAACGTTATAACTACTCGGCTATCTCACTTTATACGTAAATAATATTTTTACGGAATTAAATTTTCGATTCGTTATTACGTTATAATTAAACGACGAATTAATAAATAAGTTAAAATTTAAATTAATAGTTATTAGTTAATTTATATTTATAAAAAATAAAATAAAATAATATTATATCGGTTTTTTTTAAAGAATTATTACGATTCGAAACGTTTTAAAATAAAGGATTTTTTTTTAATATTTTATAAAAAAATAAACGTAAACGAAAAAAAAATTATTAAAAAAATTTATATCGTAAATATTTAATTAATAATTAAACGCGTTTTTATATATTATATTTAAACGTTTATAATTTTCCTTTTTTTTTTAATTTTTAATTTTACGTAAATTTACGTTTCGAACGCGACGTTATTTAACGTATTATCGTTTAAATTATCGAATTTATTACGAAAAAATTACTAAAATCTCGGAATTATTATCGAATTTAATTAGTAAATTTCGAAAATCGTTTTCGATTTTAAAGTTTTATAAGTTAATTATATATAAAAACGTAATATAAACTTATTTTTTTTAAAAATACGCGTAATAAATTAATAATAATATAATTAAACGTTAACGATTATTATTAATAAATAAAATTTAACGTTAAAATTAAAAAAAAAAGGTTTTATTCGTAAAATAAATTCGAAATTTTTACGAAATTTTTATAATATAATTATTAATTTATAATTAATTTAAAATTTAAATATATTATTTTTTATAAAAATAACGTTTATATATATATATCGATTATTTAAATATATTATATAATTATATTTCCGATAATTATAATTTAAATCGATATAAACGAGATTTACGTATATATAAATAACGAATAAAATCGTTTATTATTTAATTTCGTTACGTTATATTCGATATATACGATATATATTTAATTGTTATAAAATTATATTATCGATTATATTTTAAATTAAACGTTTAAATTTTCGATAAATTTTTTAATTTAATATATTTTTATTTACGTTCGATTATTAAAAATCGAATTATTAATAAATAAAGTTTAATTTAATATTATAATTAAATAATTTATATTAAAACTATATATTTCGAAATAATAAAAGATTCCGTGGTTTTTATAATGTTTATTAACGATATTAATTTAATTAATTATAAGAAAAATTAGTTATAATTTTTTCGAAACGAAAAAACCGATTATATATAAATATAAATCGGTTAATTTTTATTTTAACATTAAAAAACTTTTCTTTATATATAAATCTTATATATATAAATTATATATATAAGTTATATATAAAAATAAATTATAATTAAAAATCGTAATTAATTTATTAATATATTTTATAATATAAAAAAAAATGGTTTATTTTATAATTAAGGAAATTATAACTTATTTAATAATAAAGAAATTACGGTTTATAACTTTTTAATTTTAATATATAATTCTTTTTATTATTTTATAAATATTTATAAAAAATAAACTTTATTATAATATTTAATTAATTATTTATTTAATTAAATATTATATTATATTATATTAAAATGATATATTATATAACGTATTATTTATAATAATATTTCTTTTTTTATTCGATCGATTAAGATTTTTCGAAATTTATTCGAATTAATAACTAATAATTAATTAAAATCGTTAAATTTACTTAATATTTATATCTTTATTTATATTTGTTAAATTTAAGGATTAATCGATAATTAAAAATAAATAAACCTTTATTAAGTAAGTTCGTAAATTAGGATTTTATATATAATAATAATATAAAAATTACACGCTTTTTAATTAGAAAATTTAAACCTAATTTAATTAACTTTTAAATCTAATAATTAAAAGTTTTATCGTTGTTTTTTTAACGTTACTTATATATAAAAGAAATATTAGAATTATTTACTTAAGATATTTACGTAATTAAATAACGGAAAAAATAACCTTTTTAAAACTTTAATTAATTTAAAAGATTGATATAATTAAGAAAACGAATTTAAGTTAAAAGCCGAATTATTAAGGCTTTTTAATTATTTAATCGATAAGATTCTATTATTTAAAAAACCAAAGTTTCCCGATATAACCTTAAAGAGATACGATAAAAAAGCTAATATTATCGCCGTTCTTATAAAATCGAACGAATTTATAGAATTTATTATAATGAAACTAGAAAAACTAAATTTATTTTAAACTAAAAAAGGAAACGGAAATTAGCTTATCTTAAACTTAACGAAAGATAAAAAAGCTAATTACGAAATAAACGTAAATTATTACGATCGATACGAAAAATTATATACGAAATAAATTATAACGATAAAAAAACTTAATAATTATATATATCGAATCGTAATAAATTATTATAAAATTATATATTATATTGTTAAAAAACTAATATAAAAATGATATTAAAAATTAAACGTTCGATATAATAAAGTTAAATTAAATAAAAAAGATAATATTAGAAAAAAATATAAAAAAATAATGATATTTTTTAAGAATTTTAAAAACGCGAACCAATAATTATAAACTTGGAAAATAGCTATATTTAAAGCTAAGTTTTACGAAATATTCGAAATATAATATTTAAACTTATAAACGAGGGATTTTTTAAATATAATAAAAGGATTTTATAAGAACTAAATTATTATTTACGAAATAATTAAAAAATTATAATTTATCGATAATATTTTATAATATAAAAACTTTATAAATGATTTTTATAATTATATAATTAAGATAATATATAAGATAAAAAAGGTATTTAAAGGAATTTTCGGACTTATTTATAATGGAAAAAACTTTAATAAAAAAAATCGATCGATTTTTTCTTTAATCGACCGAAAAATAAAAACGCGAATAAGAAAAAATCACGAGGAAAAAATTAAAATATCGCGTTAATTAATAGTTATCCAATATATAACTAACGTTATTAATTTATGAAATATTATTACGTTTTTTTAAAGAAAATATATAATGATTTCGAATTAAAAGATTAATTAATTTTTAAAGTTAAGAAAGCTTTAAAAAATTCGAAACTTTAAATATAAATATAATTATTTAAAAGGAATAAATCGAAATCTAAGATTCCTTAATTTAAAAAAAAATCCGAAAAACTACAAAAATAATTATACGATCGGTTTATAAAAAAAGTGCTAATTATATTCTTTACCTTAATAATAAACGAATATCTTTTAACTTATTTAATTATTCTAAATAATAAATTAATTATTATTATAATAAATTAGATATATCGTTTAATTAATTAGAAATAAACGTTATTTAATAATTATTTTTAGTTAAGAAATTAAACCTTATTAATTTAAGCGTATAAAACGATAAATATATTAATCGAAAACACGTTAATATCGCTATTAAACACGGCTTATTATCCTTTATTATTAATTATTTTAATTTCGTTACGAAAATTAAAACGTAAAAGATTTTAATAAAATAATAAAATAAACTTAACTTATATACGAAAGAAAAATAATATTTTCGTAAATAAAATTAAAGATATATATAAACAATATATAATAACTTATCGAGTTAATATATAAAAAGAAAAAAATATATTTAATATCGTTATAAAAAAACATAAATATAATATATAAATAAAACGAATTCCTTTAATTAGAAATGCCTAAATATAATATTATAAATTAAAATATCTAAAACCTTAAACCTTAAAATACCTTATAAGTTTATTTTAAAAGGTAATTATTCGAAAACTAATAAAAATCGAATGTAAAACCTATAATATATTTAAAATAAAATAATAAATTCGACGTATTTTTAAATTAAACTATTAGGTATTAAAGAAACGAATTACCTTTAACTTTTATAACTACGAAAAAACATTTATCGGAAAAAACTCGCTTCTTATTTTTACGTATTAAACGTTAAAAATAACCTAGGATTATATATTTAGGAATTATAAAATAAAAACGGTCTTTAATATAATAAATAATCATTTAAAATAGTTAAAACGTTAATACGAAATTATTATAAAAGTGATAAAAACCGATAATAAAATAACTATTAATAAATTAATTATCGGAAAAAGCCTAGAAATACGCGAAATTAAAATCGAGCTTTTAGTATTAAATATATAAGTTTAAAATAACGAAATCGAACGCTTAAAAGATATAATAAAAACGAAAATATATACGATATAAACTGGAATAAAATTACCGACACATTTATAACTAAAGATATTTAAAGCTATTATTTATTTATATAATTACATATTAAGAATTAAGAATAATTAAAAGATTCCATTCGATATATTTTTTAAAATAATCAAATGAAAGTAAGGATCTTTTATATTAAAAAATAAGAAACTAAATTAAATATATTTACGAACGTATAAATATAAGGTATACGTTATAATAAAAAATCGAAAGTTTTATTTAAATAAATTAAATAAGCTAAATCTAAAAACCTAGATCGGATATTTAATCGATTATTAATGCTCGAATATATATCGTATATAGATATTTTATCTAAATAAAATAATTAATATAAGAAATATTATCTTTAATAAAAACGAGATATTTAACGGAAATTTAAATACTTTCCGAAACGACTTAAAAATTATTAATGTAAAAGAAATAATGGCCTTAATCGAAAAATACGCCTTATTAAATTCCGAAAATTATACCTTAAATAAAAAATCTAAAAAGATAAAAAAAATCAATGATATATTATTTATCTTAAGAATAATAAACGTAATAAATAAAGAAAAACTAAACGTTAATATCGGAATAAAATATTTATATATTATAACTAAGTTTAAGTTATTATTTATATTATTATTAAATTTGCTATTTATTTTATTATGTTATATAATCTAAGATAGAAATATAAATCCCGTATTAAATTTATTCTAAAACCTAAGATTTCGTAAATTTAAACCGTAAAAAGCTATATTTTTAATAGGTTTTAAAACCTCCTTTATATAAAGAATAAAATTAAAAATCCTAGACCGCGTTAACGTAAAAAAAGCATTATAAAAAGGATAAAAACTATATCGGAAATTTATCGAAAAAACGTTTCGTTAACGTAAAAAGCTTATAAACTATTTAATAGGATATCTTTTCGAATAAATAAAGAAAAATCACCTTAAAAGCTATATTTAAATAAAGTTTTAATCGGAAATTAAGAAAATAAACCTAACCGTAAAAAGATATCAAATTTTAGATTATATATAAATATATATTTATAAATTTAATAAATATAAACGTTTTCTAAAATATAAAGCTAAATTCGTTATATAAAGAAACCAATAAAGAAAGTTATAATTAAACGAGATATATATTACTATTTTTACTAATAAATTATTTAGAATATTATTAATAATAATTATTCGTTTTAACTTCGAAATAATATAATACGATATAATAAATACTTTCGTATATATTATCGTAACAAATAAAATCTTTATACGTATATTATTAAAATACCGAAAAAGAGATATAATATTATAATTATATAAAATCCTTTATAAGTTAAGAATCTCGTTATTATTTTAATAAAGAAAATTCTTAAAGATTTTATTAAAATTAGGTTTTAAAAATATATTATACGAGCTATATTATTATATTAAAAAGGAAATGTTAATATTCTTTTATATAAATAATATAATTATAACGTATCGAAAGAATAATAAAATAATAATAACTAAAATAATCTCGTAATTAAAAAAAAGATATTAAATAATTAGAAGAAATGAAATCTAGTGATTTTTAAGGATTAAAATTATTTGTAACCGATTTTAGAAAAAGATTTAACTATTTTAAACCTCGTATATTAAGAAAATAGTTAAGCTAATCATTTTACTTAATAAATTGCCAAATATACTTATAACTTTACAGGAATTATTTCCACGAAAAAACCACGTTATAAAATAAGAAATTTATCGATATTAACGTAAAATCGGCTCGATATTATTCGCGGTTATATTTATTAAACCCGATATATCGTTCGTAATTTCGCGATTAACTCGATTTTTTACGAACTTAAGTAATATCTATTAGAAAATAACGAATTAAATTATATAATATTTATATAAAATAAAATAATATATCTTATAAATAGGAAATAAAAACGATTTAATAATAATTAGCGATATTTCTTTTATTAATAATATAATAAATCGCAAAAGTTTATAAGTTTATATTATAATTTTATTCGATAAATTAATTAGCTAGAAAATAAATAAATAAAATATCGTTATTATATTTATTATAAAAACTAAATTATTAGTATTAATATAAGTTATAAAAAAGATAATATATATTAAACGATTAATTAAAAAACTAAAAATCGAGCTCGATTATAAAAAGATTAAAATAAAATACGATAATATATAAACTATTAAGCTAATAACCGTAAAAATTACTTAACTTAAAACTAAGTTAAAGTATATAGATATTTATAACCATTAATTTCGTTAAGAAATCGAAAATAACTTAATTATAATTAAATATACGTTATCGATAAAAATAAAAGCAAATAGATTAACTAAGGTATTATTAGCTTAAAAATAGCTAAACCTATTAAACCAACTAAATATTATGAATATTTAATATTTAATTAAGAAAGAAAAAAACTAAAAAGATCTAATTAAAACCCGAAAAAATATATTAAATATAAATACCTTAGCTTTATATTAATAATATTTAGATTTAGGTTTTTAATATAAATAGTTATAAACTTAAAGGGATATATTAAATCCGAGGATTAGCCGGTAATTAGGAATAAATAGACCTTTACTAAGTAGGTTCGTAAATTAGGATTTTACACATAATAACAATATAGAAATTATACGTTTCCTAATCAAAAAATTCAAACCTAATTTAATTAACCTTTAAATCTAACAATATCCGATCATTTATTTATTTAATCCGTTTTATTTTTATTTTTTCCTTATATTTTAACTTGATAATATATAAATAGAATTTTGTAATTTTATTATATAATTTCTAAAAAATCCGAAAAATAAATATATAACGTATATTAAAATAAAAACGAAATTTAAATTTCGATTAAATAATTTATTATCGTTTATTTTATTTTAATTATTTAATTATAATTTAGTTTAAATAAATAACGAAAATGCTAAGTTATATTTTATCGAATAAAAAATAAATAAATATAATTTTATTTTCCGTTTAAATAAATCTTTAATTTATATAAATAAGTTTTTATAAATTAAAACGTAATAAAAAATAATCGAGAAAATCTAATAAAAAATAACGAAAAAAATAAAAAGTTATAAAAAACTAATTATATTTTCCTTAAATATATTTTTTAATTAATCTGTAATATTTTTTATTTAATTTATTTTAATTTATATTTTATTAAATTATTAAATTATAAATTTCTAATAAATATTATAAAGATTTTAATAAATATTATTATTTAACGTTTTATATAAAATATAACCGAAAATATCTAATATATTAAAAAAGAAAAAACTATTTCGATTTATAATTTTATAATTAAATATTTCTTTATTAATTAAATATTCGATTATTTTAAACTTATATTTTCTTTAAAATATATTAAATTTATAAATTGTTTTTATATAAAATAAATAATTTTTATTTTAAAAAATATTACTTAAAAAAGGTTAAAGTTTATAAATTAATTAATTATAATCTTTTTAATTAAAACGATTTATTTAAGATTTTTTAGAACTTTTTTTTATATAAAAATAACAAAAATAACGGTAATATTAATAACGTTAATAATAATAATATTAACGATAATAATGGTAATAATAAAAACCCTTTTATTATAAACTTATAAAAAGGTTTTTTAAATATTAAATTATTATATAACTCATTAAATAATGTTTTATCGACTTTTTAAATTTAATAAAATTAATTAACGATTCGAAAATAAAAACTCGTTTAAATCGATTATATAAATTTAAAAACGAATATAATTTATAACGAAAGTAATTTCGTATAAATTAAATAAAATATATATTAACGAAATATATATCTTTTTATAAATAATATAAACGAATATTCGTTTAATATTTTTCGTAAAGAAATTATATAAAGGAATTTCTTATAATTATTATAAAAAACGATATAAAGTTAATAAAAATTTAAATTATTTCCGAATATATAATGTTATTTTAACGATAATTTAAATATTACCTTAGAAATAATAATTAAACGATTTAAAATATTAATAACGGAAATATTAAAAGCTTCTAAAAATCTAAGCTTAATATTTGGTTCGGAACGTATTTAAGTTAAAATAATCCGAATATAAATAAAATAAACGATTAAATTATATAAAATAATAAAAGAAAATATAACGATATAATAAATATTAAAAGTATATAAGTTAATATATCTTTTTTTATAATAACTAATAATACGATTAAATAATACTTTTTTTTTACGTTTAAAAAATTAATTAAATTACTTAAAAAACAAAATAACGGTTTATAAAGATATATTAAAAACGTATAACGTTATAAACTAATTAATTTATTTAATATTATCGATTAATTAAATATTAATAAATCGTGAAATATTAATTATAATGTTAATATTATTTTAAATCCTATTATTAACTTTATAAAAATTAACGTTACTTATATTAGGAATTTTATATAATATTAATAAAATAAATTAAACTTTATTTAAAAAAGTAACTTATTTTAATAAATAATATTAACGCGAAAATTCCGCATTAATAAATAACGGTTATAATAATTATAAAAATAATTATAATAATAATTATTATAACTATTATAATAACCGTAATAATAATTTTAATAAAAGTTATTATAACGAAAATCGTAGAAACTTTAATTATTTCGATAATTATAACGGGAATTATAATGGAAATCGTGGAAATTTCCGCGGTTTTTATAATAAACGCTAATAAAATAAATAAATTAAAATAAAATTAAAAAGAAATGTTTTATAATTTAATAATAAAATATTAATAGCAAAAAATAATAAAGAAAAAATATAAAAGGAATAATATTTTTAAAATAATAATTATAACGTAAAAGAAAAAGTAAATAATAATAATAGTTTTATATATATTATTAGTTTTATTAATAT
>MU399642.1:0-34333 GCA_022578875.1 Hypoxylon crocopeplum | reverse complement strand
AAACTTATTATTTTATAAACGAATACTTTAAATTAAAGATAAGATTATATATTAAGCTAACTTAATAATTAAAATAAATTTCAACTTTTAAAATATAAATTTAACGTATAACAAAAAATAAAAAAAAGATACGATATCCCGAAATAAAAAGCACTTACCTTCGTTAAATCCTTTTATAAATTATAAATTTATTTTTATAAAATCTATTTTCTTTTATAAATCGATATAAAAACCTTTATCGTTTAATTAAATAATAATTTTATTAATTTACCTAAAACAAAGTTAATTTAATGGATTTTTTATATTAAATTATTCGATTTTAAGATCGGATATATATAAGATAAATCTAATATATTAACCGATAACTTTTCTCGTAAAAAAAAAAGACTTTTAAATAAAGAAAATAATTAATAAAAAAGTAATATTAATAAATATATTAATAATTAGATTTATAACGTTAATATTAACTTAATTATTTTTAATAAAAGTAAAGAATTTATTTTATTATTATAATTATTAAAAAAATAAAATAATAATTCTTAAGAAATCGCAAAATATTTAAATATTTTAAAATACCTTATACGTTTAAAAATAAAGAAAACTTTAAAAGATTAATAAATTAAATAAAGATTCTAAAATAAAATATTCCATTATATAATTTCGGAAAATATTTTATAACGTTAATTCGAATAATAATTTTATAAGTAATAAATCATTAATTCCGTAATATAAAGAAAAATTATTATCCGAAAATATTATATCGAATATAATTATAAAAGATATAACTTAACGATTTATAAAATAAAAAATCTATATTATTAAAAAAGCATAAATATTAATATAACTAAAATAATCGCTTATTATTTAAACTATTAAAAATTCGATATAATCCGTTTTTACGAACTAGGTTTTTATAATATATTATAAGGATTTTTTATTATATAAATTATTAATATATAATATATACCTTTTAATTAAAGAAAAAAATATATAATAAAAACGAGAAAAAAACTTAATAATTAATTAAAAGATAAAACATTAAATAAAACCGATATTATAATAATCGTAAATTTTATACGTAAAAAAATATTTTTTTTTATAATATACCTTTTTTAATAAAATGCGATAATAACTTAAAAGTTAGAAATAACTTTAATATAACTATTATAATATTAAATATAAATAAATAAATAAAATCTATTTATTTCTTATAATTTTAAAATTAAATAAAAGTTAATTATAAAAGAATTAAAAAAAGCTTTATATATATTTTAAACGGGAATAATAAAAGCTAAACATTACGTATAAACGATATTATATAAACGGATTAAGTTTTAATTAAACTTAATGGAATATTTCCGTATAAAGTTATATATAAAAAAAAGCCTATTTTACCGATCGAAATTTAAATATTTATATAAAAAATGCTAAATTAAAATATAATATAAAACCTTGAAAAACTTTTATTTATACGGTTAAAATTATTCGAAAAAAAAGAAAATAACCTTAAAAAACTAATCGATATTTTCTTAAGAAAAAAAAGGAAAATAGTTAAAAAAAATAATAAAAAATATATAAAAAAGATCCGGAACGTAATATTATAAAAGGATAACCTAATGTTTTTATTTAATATATTTCGTTATATAAATATCTTTAATAAAAATAAACTGCGATATAATTAGCTCGGTTTTTTCTTAATCGATAAAATTTACGAAAAAAAGAAATATAATATTCATAAATTAAACGAAATAGTTTTATATTTTACGTTCGCGAATAATAAATTAAAACTTTTTATTAAAAATAAAAACGGATATTAAAAGTTTAACGATCTTTTAAATAACCTTTAAATTATAAGAAAAATAAATAAATAGTTTAATTAAAACTTAAAATTAAATGTCGATTAAAAAAAAAGCATATTTAAAGAATTTAACGATTTAGAAAATTAGTAAATCCCTAATCTTAATAATAATAATAATAAAGAAAGTATTATTATAAATAAAAAAAAATTACTTAATTAATATTAAGATAAAATAATAATAAGAAATAAAAAATGTTAACGAAACATTAAATATTCTAATAAAAAATGGATTTTAATATTTTCTTATCGAAATTTATATCTTTATTAAAATAAAGGAAAGATATACCATTATACGTAAATAAAAACGACCTTAAAAAATCCTTTTAGAAATAAATTAATCATTTAAAGAAAATATTATTAAATACTTATATAAAGAAATTATAATTATATTTAATATAATAATACTAAGTTTTATTTTTATTAAAATAGGCACGATTTCTTTAATAAAATGTAATATAATTTCTTTATTTTCATTATTTTAAAAGATTTTATCTATTATTATTTTATTTATTTAATTTATTTTATTATATTATTTTCGTAGTTTTTTTAAATTTACGAATCTTATATACGAAATAAGGAGGTATTTATTTAATTAAAAGGTTTTATTAACCCTTTTATTTATTTTATAATTTCGATATTTATTCATTGAAATTAAACCGGGGAATTCTTAACAATAAAATCTTTAATAATAAACGGAATCCTATATTTTTAAGCTTTAAAATAATTAAATTTAGTATCTCGAAACTTATAATTCTAAGCATTTATTAAGAAAATATATATTTCGTAAAAGTTATTCGATAATAACGAGATTAATTTATAATTAAAAAAAGGTTATATCTTAACGTATTAATCGATATTAGAAATATTTATACGATAAATATAATAACGATAAAGGATTTTATTCGGAAAACCGTATATTTAAATAAAAAAACCAAGGATTTAGCGTTTATTAATAACGAACTAAATGAAATATTAATTTAAAGGCTTACCTTATTTAATTTCGACGAAAAGAAGTTTTTTTTAAGCTTTAATTATTCGATCGATAAATGGAAAATAATTCTTAAATATCCTAGTAATTCGCTAAAATCCCGTGTCTTTTATTTCTTATAAAACGTATCGATTAATAATAATATCATTTAAAACGTAAATATTTATATAACGAATTATCTAACGGTATTTTAATTAATAAAGGAACCTTAGAATTAGGTACTTTTATATTAATTTATATATATTAATCGGTAATACGAACTTTTAAACTAATTTTTAGATTTTTTAACTAAAGTATAATTAGATTACTTTTCGTAAATCGAAATAACAATTTAATCGGAAGTTTATTTAAGTTTATATACGAAAAAAACGGATCATAAATATCTTATATTTTGGTAAAACTAAATCTTAAGTATGTTTTATTTTTAGGGATAAATAATAGCGAAAGAAAAGGAAATATAGTTATAAAATCCGGTTTAATATTTAGAAAAGCTCGATTAGGAATAATTATACGTATATTTACGTATAACTTTTTAAACGAAAGAAAAAGTTATAATAATTATATTATACGTCGAAAAAACCAAACCCGATAATTATCTTTTAATTCCGACTTATTAATATATTTATAAGGTTTAATTTTGGGTTCGATCTTAATCGATAATTAATAAATATATATTATATTTCGAAAAAACTAGTTATTTTCGATCGAAAACTTAGAATTTCGAAAATTTTTAAGGAAAAAATAATTCGTATATTTTTAAAATATATATAAACGTTCTAATTAAACCTTATAATTAACGTTTTTAATTTTAATACTTTTAAAGAATTTTTATTTCTTAAATGGTTTCGGAAAAAAAGGAAATTAAAAACTCGATAATATTAACGAAAGAAATATTTCGTAAAAATTATATAGCTTTTTTCTAATATATAAGCTAAGGAACATAAGCTTTTACCTTGGATTTTTTAAAGTTTCTAATTTGTTTTTATACGAAAAGCTAACTATAATTAATAAAATTCGAGAAAGTTTAATTTCTTTTAAATGAAATTAGGAATTTACAAAAAGTTTAAAAAGTTTAAAAAAGAAGAAATTATAAACGTAATTATTGTAAATTTCTTAAACCTTTTATTAACTTTAAATAAATGAAACTTCATTAATCGTATATAATCTCGAACGTTATATTATAATATATTACCTAAAGTTATATACGTATAAAAAAAGTCTTAATTAACCCCGTTTTAACCGATTAATAAAGCTTTTTATCCTTTTTAAACTTTTCTTAAAACTCCATTTTTTAAATATATTCCAAACTTTATAATTATTTAATCATAGCTTTTATACGATAATAAATAAAAATAACTAAAGATAACCTTTTAAATCTCTTAAAAAACATATATTATTCTAATATTTACGTTAATTAAAAAAAATATAAATTACCATTATAAAAACCCGTTTAAATTCCTTTATATATCGTTATTTAAAAAGGTTTATCTTTATTTAACACGATATTAATCTAAGAAACCCGCTTATTGCCGAAAATAAATATTAAATTTTAGAATAAAAAATAACTTTAATGATCGAAATTACCTTAAACTTATATAAAAACGTCGATATAATAAATTTAATAACATAAAAAAACTATAAATTCTTATTATTAAAATTATATCCTTTTTCGAATTTATTTATAAAATTAAAACTTTATAGATTTTATAAAATTATCTTATATTAAACTTTAATTAAATTATCGAAATATTAATTAAAACGTATCATTCGTATTTCATTTTCCTAATAGCTTATTATAATACGTAAAATTTAAGCAAAAACTTAATAAAATATATAAATCCTTATTTTTATATAATATTAATCGATATACGAAAAAAACAAATATATACTTTTAACATTTTTTAAAATAAAGGTAATATTTCCCTTTTTTAAGCATAAATTATAAAAGATACCTTAAATAAAATATATAATAATAATAAATAGAAATTATTAATCGAACCTTTTAAAAGTTTTTCATATATTTAAATCTTTTTATAAAACGAAATTTAAACGTATAAGTATTAGATAGTTTATATTTTATACCTATTATTTAAAAAACTAGCTACTTTATTTTATTTAAAAAAAACGAAAATTTAACTAAATAAAAATCCTAAACTTTTTTATAAATATAATATTTTTATATTTTAAAATAACGATTAAACTAAGAACGCCACTATTTATAACTCTTAAAAAGCTAATTTAAAAGCCGATTAAATCTAAAGTAAACCTTTTAAAAACAAGATTTAAATCGATTAATTTAACCAGAAAGGTTAAAGTTAAATCCTTTAATAAAAATAAATTAAAAAAATTCCCTAACTTTTTAGATTTAAA
Source organism: Hypoxylon crocopeplum (assembly GCA_022578875.1). Taxonomy (NCBI): domain Eukaryota; kingdom Fungi; phylum Ascomycota; class Sordariomycetes; order Xylariales; family Hypoxylaceae; genus Hypoxylon; species Hypoxylon crocopeplum. Next base: position 29,117 of record MU399642.1, on the reverse strand, counting down.
CCTTAAACTTAAATTAAAAAACAAAGAAAAAGAATTATCGAAACTTAACTCGAAAGATATAATCGTTATTAATTAGTTAAATATTATCGAAAATAAAAAGCGTTCCTTTATTTTTTTATCGCTTAATTCGTTTATAATTAATTAATTTAAAATTAATTCGTTTAAAGCTAATTCCATTAATAAAAGTATAACTTATAATAAATATAATAAAAATAACGAACTTAATTCCATTACTTTATATAGTTATTTATTTAACTTTAAATAAAATCTAATATTAAAAATAAAACTTACGCGTAAAATTCGTTATATATAAAGGTATTTTATGCTAATAAATAAGTAAGTTATTAATATTTAATTCGATATAACGTATAAATTATAACCGATATATTTTTACGGATAAATAAACTAAAATAACTATATTACATTAATTAATAAAATAACTAAAGAACGTAAAAATTTAAAACTTAATGTAAAAGAAACCCGTTTAATTTTAGCTAAAAAAAGAAATAAATAAAGGAATCTTATAAAAATTAATAATAAAAGGGAGGTTATACCATTGTCGGAAAAATAACGAATATTTATTAATCGTTAAATATACGAAAGTTCTCTTTTGTTTTAAATAAATTCGAACGAAAATGATATTATATTTAAATCTAAAAGAGGATTATAATAAAACTTAGTTATTAGATTATTATTTCCGAAGTTATATAATACCTTATAACTAGATTTTATCTTTTTATATTTTTAAATTTATAAAGCTTAAACTTCTTTTTTAATAACCATATATCGTATTAAATTATATTCTTTTAAATATAACTTTAAATTTATCGATTATTACGAATCTTAGTTTTTTTCTTAGTATTAATATATCTTAAAATAATTATAACGTAGTTATAATTACGCCGAAATTATTAACATTAAGGTATCGCTTTAATATAATATTTATAAATAATATATAACCGTTAAATAATAACGATTCCATTATTATTAAAAAGGTTTTAAATTTCGTTATAAAACTTATTTTAAATAATTTATTTTTCTTTATTATATTAAATATATTATTTAATAATTTTAGCCTATCATTTATTTATATTTTTATAAAACCGAAACATTTATTCGTTTTTATTACTAATAAATATAAATCGTAAATTAATGGTATTATACGTAATTCCTTTTTATAATATTTCGAATAAGTTATTTATTAATACGTATTTATTTCGGTTATATTATATAATAATTTAAAAATTATTATAATCGTATTTTTCGGGTATTTATATTTAATTTAGATTAATGTTTAATTAGGTATATATTTATATAATATCTCGGAATTATAATATTATATTAATTCGAAAAAAGCGAAAAACGAAAATAACGATAATTTATTAATTTAACTATTAAATAATAAACGATTAAATTAAAACGAATGTTTTTTCGGCGTTATTATAGCTTTATATAATAAATTAAGATTTCCTAAATAATATATCGATAGTTTTAGCTTTAATTTCGTAAATTATTCGTAAATTAAAAAGTTATATATTTCCGTATTTCCTTTCGTTATATTTTTAAAACGAAAATATTTCTTTATTAATAAAAGTTTCTATTTTCATAATATCTAATAATTTAAAAAATACGTTAAATATAATAATTTTCCCTTTTTTATATAATTATATCGCTAATTATTTATTTTCTATTTTTTTTCGAGATAAATATTATATATTATTAGTTATTATATCCTTTATTATATTTTTTGCTTTATTGTTATTACTTAGGAATCGGCCGTATCATTTCGTTTTCGTAAAAATATTTATAAAGTTAGGTTTAAATACGTATAAATCTTAGTTTTCGTCGAATTTATAGTTTATATCTTAGTTTAAATCGAATAAAAATAGCGTTATTAAATCGTAATAATAGGATTTAATTATTATTATATAAAAATAAATAAACCTATAATTTATTTTAATAATATATATTTCGTTATTTCGTTTAATAAATAAATAAAGCATTATTTATTTTTCGTATTCGCGATAAATTCGTATTTTAAATTATAGTAATAAGTTTAAGGTTTCTAAAGTATTAAACCCGTTTTTTATCGTGAAAATTTCGTTTATTTATCGTTACGTTTTTAGCTTTTTAATTTCTATTATAACTTTCTTAATAATAATCGTACGTTATATTATCGAAAGCAAAAATAAAGAATTATTAACCAATTATAAATAAGTTTCGAAAATAAAAAATATTAATATAAATTTATTTAAATTTATTATATTATTAACTATTTTTATAATTATTTATAAAATGTTTATATCGTTTATATTTATATTACGTACGTTTATCGTAATAATTTATAATAACGTTTAAATTATTCGATTAAGTTATAAATTTCTACGGATATTTTTTCGATTAAAATCGATAATACTTTCGCATTAAAAACGAACTCGTTAATTATAAAGTTTTTTTCGATATTAAAAACGAGGTTATTTAATGATTTTAAATATATATTTATCCAAATTATTCGAAATATATCTTATATATATTTCGCGATTCTATTACGTAAAAAATAAGTTTTTTTTCTAAATATATTATATCGAAATAAATAATTTAATTAAAATCGATATCGTTTTTAATCGTAAACTTAAAACGTTTAAAAAAAACGTTATATAATTAACATTAATAATAGAATTTATTAATTTTTTCGATAATAACGATATTAACTTTATTATAACTTATTTTAACGAATATTCTATAAAGCTTTTTTATCGTTAAATATCCGAAACGTTAATAAATTTACCGTAATTCTTTTTCGATAAAATAATAATAAACGATTATATTTTCTTAATTATTAATTAAAAACTAAGGATATTTCCATTCCTTTATTACGAAATATTTTTTATCGTTATAACCCTAATATATTTTTCATATTATTAAAGAAAATATCGAATTAGTTTATATCGTAAATATATAATAAAAACGATATATTAATAAATATTATTTAAATCGATATTATTCCGAAAAATATCGATATTTTCGTTATATTTACATTACGTTATTTTATATTATTACCGAAATATATATCGTGGTTTTTTATTATTAATTTATTTAAAATAACTTATAAGTTTATCTTTTATAAAATTCTAAATTAATTTTTATTTTTAATAAATATTTTAATTATTTTAATATTAAGTATAATATCTTAAAATATTATCGAATAACGATTTTCTAAATAAAATATTTCGGGGGAATTTCGGTTTTTTAATTTAAATACAGGTTTTTATTTTTATATATCGAAAATATCTAATTTTATAAATATATAAAACGCATTTTAATTAACTAGGATCTTTATAACGTATTTATTATTAATAAATTTATAATTAATAAAAAACTAAATAAATATTAAAATCGTTAATATTACATTTTCGTTATTAGTTTATTATATAAACCACGTATTAAATTCCTTTATTTTATCGGTTAAAAAGCTTTCTTTAATTATATTAATACTTTTATAATTTAATAAAAATAATACGAAATCGTTATTATTATTTTCTAATTTTATTATTAAAGATATTTTCGTTAATTATTACGTTTTAACTTTTTTTCTTTCGCGTTATATTTAATTAACTAATAATTAGGTTTTCTATATATATAATATTTCTTATTATTATATTATAATTTATCTTTTTATTTTCTAATTATAAAATCAGTTTTATTTTAGTTATAACTTTTTAATTTATTACTTTTATACGTTCGATTAACTTAGAAAATAGTTCCGATTTCGTTATAATAGATTTATTAAGTTTTATATCGTTTATATATATTCGTTACATTTTTTATATCGAAATATATATTATTAAATATTTTCGTAAACTTTAAAATTATCGCGTTAAAAACGAAATATCTTTATACGATATTTATTATACCTTTTTTAAAGTTAATATCTTTAAAGAAATTTATTAATAAGCTTTTATATATTCGTTAAATTTAAACGATAAATTACTTAAAAACCGTAAGTAAATCGAAAGTTAAATTATCTTTAAAAATTCTATAAATCGTTATATTACGTTATTTTGCTATATATATTTATTAGTTTATAAAAGTATAAAAGAAGTTTTAAATCCGATTTATTATTTTCCGAAAGCTAAAACTTTTTTTCGTAAAATAATTAAAATAATACTTTTAAGCACGTCTTTTTAATATTATCGAATATATTTCGTGATATTAACTAGGCATTATATTCGCTTTTTATATAAATCTTTATAGATTTTAATCTTTTTATTTAAGATATTATATTTTTCGTTTCTAACTTTAAGATCGTTTAAATATATCTTTACGAGGTCGATAAAAACGCGTAATAAAGAAATTTCGAAATATCTTTCTTTAAAAAGTTATTTAGGTTTTTATTAAAATAACCTTAAATAAATCGTGATATATTATTCCTTTTTAATCGTTATAAGTTAATTTTACGTTCGATATTTTATATTATAACTAGAATTAAGCTTAATAATAAAATTACGATAATTTTAAAACGAATAAGGAACGTTAAGTTTAATAAAGTTTTAAGGTTTTCTTTAAATATTTTTTATATATTATTAAAAAAATAACTACGAAAGTTAATTAATAGCTCGAATTACGAACGATATTAACGTATTAACGAAGGTATTATATGTATTATTAATCTCGGTTTAAATTATATTTCCATAATATAAATTAAATATCGAAATAAATCCGTTAGAATTTTAAATGGCCGTTATTAAAGCTTTATCGTTCGGGTATTTCGGTTATTATTTTACGATAACGATCTTTTTAAAGATTTTTAATCGATTTAAACTATTTAATAATACGTATATTTTATGGCTTAATAAATACGCGTAACCGTTCGTTTTAAAGTTTTAATTAAAAGCTTTAAAATATTTCGTTATTTATTTTTCGAAATTAATTTTAAATTATCTTTAAAGCAATTTATTATAATCTTTATTATAATATAAAAGAAAACTTTTAACGAAATAAATATTAAGATATTTGTTATTTAGTTTTTTTAAGTTATTTCCTATATTATAAAAATTTCCGGAATATTCCGGGTTAATATATTTCTAAAAGTTAAACGCTATAATTATAAGATACTAATATTTTCGAAATAAAGTTTTAAGAAATAAAATTAAATAAAAGAAAAATAAGATTAAAAAGTATATATTATTTAAGATAAAATGTTATAAAGTTATAAAGCCGAAAAAGAATAAACATATTAAAATTTTTCTAATAAAATAAAAAAAATATATAAGAAAAAAGTAAATAAATCTTATCTTTTTTTCGAAAAAAAAAGTTAAGTTAAAGAATTATTCCTTTATTATAATCGAATATTATCGCGATATTTTACGTAATAGTTTCGTATAACGAAATAATAATTATTTCGTATATAATAAACGCGATTTTCTTTAATATATTTAAAATAATAAAAGCATTTTATAAGTTTCTTTTTATTATTTATTTATTTCGAAATAATATTTTAAAGTAATATAAGATATTTTTAATCTTTTATTATAAGATATAAAAAGGTTTAAATAGTTTTATTTCTTTTTATTCGAATTTAAAAAAACGTCGTAACGATATTATAATATTTTAACGTTGTTTTATACGTATTATTTTAGGTTTATATCTTTTTTTTAATAAGTATTTTATTGATTTATAATTAACTTATTAGTTAATTATTAATTAATATCGATAAATAAAGTTTAACGTTAAAATTAAAAAAAAAGGATTTTATTTATAAAGTAAATTCGAAACTTTTATAAGGTTTTTATAATATAACTATTAATTTATAATTAATCTAAGATTTAAATACGTTATTTTTTACGGGAATAACGTTTATATACGTATATATCGATTATTTAAATATATTATATAATCGTATTTTTAATATATCGAATCGATTATTAATTAATATTAATAAATAAAGTTTAATTTAATATTATAATTAAGTAATTTATATTAAAACTATATATTTTAAAATAATAAAAAATTTCGTAATTTTTATTATATTTATTAACGATATTAATTAATTATAAAAGAAATTAACTATAATTTTTTCGAAACGAAAAAACCGATTATATATAAATATTATTAGTAAATAAAGTTTAATTTAATATTATAATTAAATAATTTATATTAAAACCGTATATTTCGAAATAATAAAAGATTCCGTAATTTTTATAATGTTTATTAACGATATTAATTAATTATAAAAAAGATTAATTACCGTTTTTTCGAAATAAAAAAGCCGATTATATATAAATATAAATCGGTTAATTTCTATTCCGATAAATATAAATCGATTAATTTTTATTTCGATATATATATATAATATAAATATTTTAAAATATTAAAACTTTTATTAAATAATTACGTAATTAATTTAACGAAATTTTTTTTTTATAAAATAAAAATAAATATAAATATAATTATTAAAATAAAAATTAACCGATTCGTATTTATATATAATTAGCTTTTTCGTTTCGGAAAAATTATAATTAAGTTTTTTTATAATTAATTAATATCGTTAATAAATATTATAAAAATTACGAAATCTTTTATTATTTCGAAATATATAATTTTAATATAAATTATTTAATTATAATATTAAATTAAACTTTATTTATCGATAATATTTATATAACGATTTATATATAAACTTATATATCGTAAATAATAATGTAAATAATAAATATAATATATTATTTATTTCTTTTTTTAATATTTATATTTATTTATTATATAATAATTTATATATTTATTAATTAAATATATCTTTATATATTTATTAATTAAATATATCTTTATATATATTTTTTATTTTAATATAATAATTATAACGAATTATTATAAATGTTTTAAACGAATTATATCGATATATTAAATAAATTTATCGAGTTTATTTAGATTTATTCGTTTCGAAATAAAGTTAAATATTTTAACGGTTAATATAACTTTTATTATAAATACGATATATAAATATTTAATAAACTAAAAAAAAAACCAAAAATTTAAATTAATATATAATAAAATATATAATAATAATATTATTTTATAATAAAATATTATTTCGTTATAAAATATATTTTAACGTAAATAATATTTTAAAAATACCTTTTCGGTTAATTTTATAATATAATTAAATAAAATTTAAAATTATCGAAACTTTCAATTTAGTTAATAAATATTTTAACTTAAATTTTATTAAATTATTGCGTTAATTTAGCGTTTTTTACGATCGTTTACGAAAACGTTATTTAAATATATTTTCGCGTAATATTCGTAAATTAATCGATAAAAAGTTTATCGATTTATAAAAAAATGAAATATTTAATTAGATTTTTCGATTTAATTATTTTATATAAATCGTAAATTAAAATTTTAAATGCGATTATATTAACGATTATTTTTTATTGATTATTAATTATAAATAATATTAACGATTTATATTTATATATAATCGGTTTTTTTCGTTTCGAAAAAACCGTAGTTAATTTCTTTTATAATTAATTAATATCGTTAATAAATATTATAAAAATTACGGAATCTTTTATTTTTTCGAAATATATAGTTTTAATATAAATTACTTAATTATAATATTAAACTAAACTTTATTTACCGATAAATATAACTAATAATTTAAAAATAAAGCCGATTTTTAATTGTTTATTATAAAGTTAATTATTAAATTTCGTTAAATTAACTTAAAATTTTAATATTACTTTAATTTTAAAAAAACTACGAAAAATAAATATTATAAAAATATTTATAACGTCGTTTATTTATCTCGTAAATTTTACGATAAAATAAAAAAACGATAATTAATTTAAATATTATATAAGCGAATATTTAATCGTTTTATCGTAAACTTTTACGTAAACTTTAATAATAAGTTAGTTTTTTCGTTTATAAGCTTTTAAAAAAAGTTAAATTAATAATATCGAATAATATTAACGAAATATTCTTTCGTTAATAAAACTTATATTTTCTTAAAAAAATCGAAATCCCTTAATAATTAAGATTTTATCATTAGGCCGAACACTTATACTTCCCTAATTAACCCACGATTTGTTAAAGCAGGCTTATTTACCGACAAAGAATTCGTTTTTCAGCTCAACCAGAATTGTGTCTCAGGATTCTTCTCTAATCTGCATTCTCCATCTTCACCTCGTTCTCTGTTGATTTCCGAGAATCTGTTCCATAACATCAAAACATATTTCGAAAACACCTGTCGAAAGATGAATTTTGATGACTATGGGAACCTCCTCGCTTCAAACGGCGCCAAGTTGGATAATGCCCTATGCAGCGATTTCGACTCGTACTGCTTTACCGTTACTATGCTCGTGGAAAAGGGGTTGCACGTCGAGTTTCGCCGCGCACTTTCCAAAGCCTCTGCTCTTGTCGAACAAATCCTCTAAGCCGAACATCCTCGAACCTTAGCGTGCTTTCTCGAAGTGTTAATCCACTTCATACAAACCGGGCTCCCTGAGGTGACTTCTTCCCTCTGTGACTATATCAAACGAATGTCCGCAAAAGTCATCAGGAAGGGACATCCTTAGGGTCAAATATGTCAGCTTCTCGGTGAACTAGACTAGGAATCTATTAGCCAGGCTATGGCGCAAATCTGGAAATGCACTACTGATGTCTTTGATAGCGAACTCGGAACGGACAGTCGATTCGCTGTGTCTGTTCGTCTCGATTACATAAAGCGCGTGGTTACGAACCAACTTGAAGAAGAACGGCTTCTTCGAGATCTCCTTGCTCAGCTCGGGGGAATTCCTAGATTCCCAACTCCGCGAGTGATGCTCAACCTGGCGCATATTTTGAACAAACAAGGACGCCATGACGAAGCGGAGGACATAGCGCAGGATGTCCTTTTCCTGCTGCAGGACCACGAGATATATGCTGGGAGAATTGTCGAGAAGATAGAATCTCTTAAAATAGTTTCTCGCGGTCGGTTTGAACAAGGGCAGACTCTGGCAGCAGAACAGACCATGCGAGAGGCAATACGAATCATTGTGGATCAGTGGGGAATGCAACACTCGTGGGTTCCTGAATTTATGAGCGTTCTCGAAGGCTGGTTTCGAGTTTGGGGCTGGGAGGAGAACGCCAACACACTACGGGGAGAGATAGAAGAGTTGATGGGGAAAGATGAAATTGATGAGTAACTTGATGGGGCACAAGGCTTGCTTTGTTGAAACGACGTTGAAAGAAGCCTAGGACATATGCACCCTGTCGGCAGGAACTGATTCAATAATAACTGATTCTAATAGGTCGTAGCTGTTCTGTATCTACTTTCTGTCGTTTTATTAAGGTAATTAATTTGTAACTAGGAAAGCCGTGCTGAAGACAGGGTGTTCTGGCGATATCAGGTTCAACTCAATACATAGCTTCTGTCTCCATCTTGCTCTCCATGGGATCAACCACCGCTCCACTTTCCACAAGGATCAGCTCATCAACCCTGTCCATGGCATATTCGACCTGCTTCCATGTCTTCAGGCTCCCGGTACTCGTATCGAGTTCCCAAACCCTTGTTCGTCGATGGAATCGCATCTCGCCATACGAACAATATCCGCCAAACCCACTAGCACCTCCATAGCATAGCCAAGGGCCAGGCTGAGGGCTTTCGTCGCCACAATGCTGTGTTTGTTGTGGCAGCAGAGCACAAAAGTCGTTCACATGATCATGCCCGCAGCCTAATGCGGATACGCCTCCTTTGGCCAATGCGTCATAGAAATTGGAATTGAAGCTGGGACTTTCAGACGGTTCCCTCCGGTGGCCATTGTATATATTAAGACGGTGGTCGCCGAACTCTGGAAGAGGGATGTGTAGGAAAGCTAGCGACAGATGAAACCGGTTGCCATCATCGTCCATCCGGTGTGCGCTCCGTTGCGCATTGAAAGTATTCGTGAACCAGTCAATTTGGCTTTGCTTAATAGGTTCATAGTCGGGGTTCCGCGCATCGCTCGGTATTTGACCATGTGAGTCCAAGAAATATAAAGTCGATAACGGGAGCTGTGATGGCGCGGGAGCCAAGACCTGAAGGTAAAAGTTGCCTATGCCGTCAACATGCTCCGGGCCTGACTCACAGAGGCTATAAGGTAGATTCTGAAGTATTGACATTTGTTCTGCGCCTGTAATATGGTTAGAATGAATGGTTATCGTTGCCGAGACGCAGCTTATTAGGAATGCGTAACTATCTCGAGGGGTTTGGTAATTCCCAGTGTATTGAAAGAAGTTACTCACGTGATAATGCGTGGATGCCCTCACTATCATGATTGCCGAAGACAGCTGCGAATGGAATCGAACGCTCAATGATAGGAGCAACCACCTTGAAGAGGGCAGATTGGCTGTCCGGGATGTCGTGGTGCAACTGATCTCCAGTGAGAATCACAAGGTCAGGTTTCTCGACACCCAAGATCTTTCCAATGAAGTCAACCGTAAGTGGATCAGCCTCACTGTCTGGCAGATTTTCCCCGTGGGCATCAATTGCATCTTTGCATACCCCGACACCAGTGACCATGTGCGTGTCAGAGATCTGGACAATCTTAAATTTGCCATCTTCCCGGACTCTCAAAGCTGCGCGAGCATCTGGTCTAGCCTTAGCCCTGCCGTGGAATACGCTAAGTCTTGCAACCGGTACATTTGGCTGACTGTTGAGTTGAAGCGATGATTGCATGAGAGTCCATTGTGGTCGTGGGTCAACGGCATCTATACCAAAGAGAACGTCCACTTCTGTCACAGCCTGGCCAATCATGCCAGAGAACTTGCTTCTTAGTAACCAAATTCCGCCAGGTCGACTCTCCCATATATGCCCTAAACTGGGGTTAGAAGGTGGCTCGCCGACCATGATATCTATAACCAGGAGATCCTCAGCTGTAAGCTTTTCCTCATTCGCTAGAGCTACATATAGCCATGCACTCTGATGAGATGTATATAGGTAAAGCTCCTTTTCTATACGGTGCCATATTCGCGGGTCTGATTCGCAGGTGGAAGGAGAAACTGTCGGAGAGAAAACGGATACGGTCAGATCCGTGACAACTGGGTGAAGAACGACGGCCGTAGTATGAGGAGTGCACAATGACGCCGTTTGGAGACACCTTTCCTGAGAAGGACAGAACTCGAGCAGACGAGAGGTATCAGATGCTGGCATCGACAGTGAGGCTGATAGAAAGATTTAGAAGTGAAGCGAGACTAGACGAGGCAGTGAAACGACAATGTGGTGAAGAAATGGAGGTAAATTTCTTGCCAAAGCCGAAATTGCAAAGACTGGATTGGGGCGAATGTTGGAATGAGATGACAGTGATTCTTGTTCGGTGACGGTGGGGGAAGGGAGGGGGTGGGGGCGGGCGAGATCGTTATGGGTCCCAGATCATCGGAAAAGTGGAGTATCAACAAGGCTTAGATAATGTACCTAGGTATTCTAGAGTTTCAGATTTCTTCTACTGTTCTTACCTTAGACAACCAATTATGACCTGATTAGAACCTACAAAAATTCGAATTTTTGAGGTAAAACGCCATCTATTCAGGTTCCTAGCGGAAGCAAGTCGTTTGCCAGTACCATGCAAGCGCACTAGTAGCTCTAAGGACGAGCGAGTCGCCGCCCTGCCCATATCGCAGGAAGACACACTAAGCGAAGACCTCTCACCACCATAACGAGAGCCCGTATATACTCAACAAATGGCTTACGATACTTTCACTGACCGAGCTATCCTCCGACTCTTCTAACGACCCCCCTACGTAACCAGCCAAGTCCTCTCCACCTAAGTCACGTGCGAAATATGCAAAATGCCACCGATCCTTTAAATCACGTAACAAGCTAATGAAACATATCCGAGAATCGTGCCCCGGCACCTAATAGTTACTAGGCGAGTCGTCGAACGCATTATCGACGTAAACCCAGTTGCCGATTTTTCGATTGCCAGTCGTTATTAGATAATAAAACGAAATATAAGTCCGAAATATTCTTAAAATAAATTTTAAAATATAAGAAAAACATCTAAAAATTATAAATCTAATTACTAGTTATATAAATAGTAATCGATTTTATTTTCTTAGATTCTAAATATCGAAAAATAAATAAGCCGTATTCGATAAAAGATATCGAAAAATAAAAAATATCGAATTAACTTATAAGAATTATCGAACTTTCGTAATAATAACTAATAACGATAAAATATAAATAGGTATAAAACCGTATAATTTCGTAACGAAATTCCTAATAAATTTCAAAAATAATTAAATATTCGAATATAATAAAAAAAAAGGCAAAATAACGAATTACTAAATATATATAATATCGAAACGAGAAACAATATTAAATTTATCGTTTAAATTATTTATTAATTATTTTATACGTAAAAATATAATACGTAAAATATAAAAATTCTAGTTTTTTATTTTATTAATAATAAATTACTTTAGTTTTTATTTAATTTATAATTATAATATTATAACGTTTTAAAAAAAGTAAATATTATTAGAAAAGATATAAATAAACGATTAAAAAATATTTTTATCGGTTAATTTAAAATCGTTATACGAATTAAAAAAGTAAGTTTTCGTTTAAATTATTTTTTATTTTTTTAGAAATTAATAACGAACTTAATATATTTACGTATTTACTTCGGTATTTACCTAATATAACTAATTACTTTTCTATATAAAATTCGCGTTAATTTTAAAAATAAATGTTTTTCGTTTTACGAAATATAAAGTTAATAATAATAAAAGAAAAATAAATATTTAAAATTTCGTTATATATATAATAAAATTTCGTCGTAAAATATCGTATTAACTTTTAATATTTAAATATCATTTTCTAATTAATTATATTATCTTTATTTTAGGTTAAATTTATATAATCCGGGATTTATAATTACGAAACGTTAATTTAAAATAACTTTAAAACTTAAATATATAAAAAATACCGCGATTTTCGTTAACGCGAAAATTACGTTAAAAGTTAATTCCTATTTTTTAACTTTTTATTTAAATTATTTATATCGATATTTAATCCGTTAATTTTTAAGTTTTTTTTAATAAAGTTATAATTTATTTCGTTATTATTAATTTCTATTATAAATTACTTTTTATAAAAAATAATAATAAATTCTTTATTAATAAATCGTATTTTATATAATATTAGTTAATAATTTATAATATAAATATAAGTTATAAGTTTTAATTATTTATTTATAATTTTTAACATTATATTTATTTCGTTATTAATTAAAAACTATCTTTTCGAAACGATTAATATATAATTTATAAAATTTTATACGTTTATAAATTTTATCTTTTATTTAACTTTTTTAATATATATATTAATCGTTTTTATTAATTAAACGAATTACGAAATTTCGCAAATATTAATTAAAAGTATAAAGATTTCCGTAATTTCTTTTATCGAAAAAAAGAATTACTTAATATCGCCTTTATATTTTCGGTTATTTTCTATTAAAAACCGTAATAATTTAATAATATTAAGTTTCGTTTTTTAAAGGAAAAAAGGAATTAACTAAAACACGATTTAATAAAAGATTATTACGTTTTATAAAGTTTAATTTAAGTTTAATAACATTATAAAAAGACGGAATTTCGTTATTCCTTTTAAATACGACTATTTAAACTATTAGAAAAAATCATTTAAAAAGCGCGAACATTTAAAAAAACATATAAATACGTAAGGGATTATAGAATTATTAATAAACGATAAAATTATATTAATAATATATATAAAAAACATGCGGAAAATCCGATAATTATAACGTTTTATTTATTTTATAAGAAACTTTTTAATCGTATTAATAATTATCGAAAATATTTTAAACGTTATATTCGAAAATATTATTTCGATATTTAAGTTTTATTAAATAAAGAAATAAATAAGCTAAAATAACGAATTAATTTACGAGGAAAAAAAATATTATTATTAAATAAAAACGATAAAAAAGAAAATATAAAAGAAAATAAAATTTATATTTAGTTATAAAGCTAAATAAATGTTATAAATTATTAAGTTAAATATAATAACTAAATTAATACCTTTTTAAATTACGATCGAATTAATTAATTAATTAATTTTTTAACTTACGTTTTTTCGACTTTTTAGCTTATTTATTTTCGTAATTTTCTTATTTTTTAACTATATATAATCTTATTTTACCCACTTAATTTATTATTAAGTTAATAAATATATAAATAAACACGTAATATATATTTTTATCGATTAACTAATATTTTAAATTTTTATTAACGATTTTTAACCTAAAGTTCGTATTTTTATCGCAGTTTTTTAAGGGAAAACTTAACGAACTTTTTTCGTATATATATATATTAAATCGCTCGATATAATTAGAAATAAAACTTTCGTATACGTTATAATATAGTTTTATTTTTATTAAAAGATATTTCCTTTTTAATTCAGATTAAATATTAGCTAAAAAGGTCGCGAATTTATTATAATTTTTACGAAAAATATATTTAATATATATAACGTTTAATTAAATTAACTTTAAATTATATTAAATATAAAAATAAATCTTTCCAAATAATAATTTAGGAATTTAAAAGTACTTTTTAAATATTATAATAACCCGAGTTTTAAAACTTATATTTACTTACGTAAATTTACGATTTTAAGGAAAATTTATAATCCGTTTCGAAAGTAATTATATTTTTGTTAAAAAATATTTAAATTTTATATTTAATGAAATTTATTTTTAAATTAATTTTTAAAACGTAATTTTTTAATAGAATTAAGTTTTATCTTATTTTTTATATTCGTTTTAATTTATTTTAAATTGTAAAAAATAACGCTAATATAATTATTTTATATTATTAATTTTAATAAATTATATTTTTTATTAATAATTAATTATAAATATAAAATAAGTTTTTATATATTTATTTAATTTAAAAAAATTTAATTATTTAAAATACATATTTATATTAAATTAATATAAAAAACTTAATATTTACGAATTATATAATTTCGTTACGTAATAAAATTATATTTAATTATAAATCGTTTATTAAACTTTTTAAATTTATAATGTTTATTATAAATATAAAGAAATCGTAATATTATATATATTTAATAATTAAATGTTTTCCTTTTTAAATTAATTATATTTAACGATTTTAACGTTTTAAATTTAATTATTCTATTAACTTTTATTTAATTTATAAACTTAATTTATAATTACGAAAATTACTCTATAATTATTATAATTATTATAATTTAAAACGTTCGATATTAATTTAATATTTTATTATTAATTTTAATTATAATAAAAATATATAATTAAAAAGATTTACGTTTTTTATAAAAAATATAATTATCGATAAATAAAGTTTAACCTTAAAATTAAAAAAAAAAGGATTTATTTATAAAATAAATTCGGGGCTTTTACGAAGTTTTTATAATATAACTATTAATTTATAATTAATTTAAGATTTAAATACGTTATTTTTTACGAAAATAACGCTTATATACGTATATATCGATTATTTAAATATATTATATAATCGTATTTTTAATGAGAATAATAACGTTATTTATAATTAATAAATTAATATATTTTAACGTTAATTTAATTGTATTTAATAATATATTTTTTTTAAAAATCTAAAAAACGATTATATTAATAGAAATTTTATTTTAATATATTTATCGTAATAAAAATTAATCGATTTATATTTATATATAATTAGCTTTTTTATTTCGAAAAAAATTATAGTTAATCTTTTTTATCATTAATTAATATCGTTAATAAATATTATAAAAATTACGGGATCTTTTATTATTTCGAAATATATAATTCTATTATAAATTATTTAATTATAATATTAAATTAAACTTTATTTATCGATATTAATTAATAATTAATCCGATAAGTTAATTATAAATTAATAAGGTTTTTACGAAAAAGAATTTCGAAATAATAATATCGTATAACATTTAAATATATTATATTAGAGGGGTATTTCAGTGTTAATGATCTCGGCGTAATTATAGTTGCGTTATAACTATCCTAAGATATATCGATACTAAGAAAAAGACTAAGATTCGTAATAATCGATAGATTTAAGGCTATATTTAAAAGAATATAATTTAATATAATATATGGTTATTAAAAGAGAAGTTTAAGCTTTATAAACTTAAAAATACGAAAAGATAAAATCTAATTATAAGGTGCCACGTAACTTCGGAGATAATAATCTGGTAACTAAGTTTTATTATAATCTTTTTTTAGATTTAAATATAGTATCATTTTCGTTCGAATTTATTCAAAATAAAAGAAAACCCTTATATATCTAACGATCGATAAATATTCGTTATTCTTTCGATAATAATATAGTTTTCCCTTTATTATTAATTTTTATAAGATTTCCTAACTTATTTCTTTTTTTAATTAAAGCTAAATGGGCTTCTTTTACGTTAGGTTTTAAATTTTCACGTTTTTTATTTACTTTATTAATTAATATAATATAATTATCTTAATTTATCTATCCGTAAAAATATACCGGTTATAACTTATACGTTACGTCGGATTAAATATTAATAACTTATTTATTTATTAGCATAAAATACCTTTATATATAACGAATTTCACGCGTAAGTTTTATTTCTAATATTAAATCTCGATTAAAATCAAATAAATAACCGTATAAAATAACGGAATTAGGTTTGTTATTTTTATTATATTTATCGTAAGTTATATTCTTATTAACGGAATTAGCTTTAAGCGAACTAGTTTTAAGTAAATTAATTATAAACGGGTTAAACGATAAAGAAATAAAAAAGCGCTTTTTATTTTCGATAATATTTAGTTAATCGACGGCGATTATATCTTTTGGGTTAAGTTTTAATAATTCCTTTCCTTTTACCTTTTAATTTAAGTTTAAAGTTTAAATCTAAAAAGTTAAGGACCTTTTCCAATTTATTTTTATTAAGGAACTTAGCCTTAACTTTTCTAGCTAAATTAATCGGTTTAAATCCCGTTTTTAAAAGGTTTACTTTAGATTTAATCGGTTTTCGAACTAGTTTCTTAGGAATTATAAATAGTGGCGTTCTCGGTTTAATCGCTATTTTACAATATAAAGATATTATATTTATAAAAGAATTTAAGATTTTCATTTAGTTAAACTTTTTGTTTTTCTTTAAATAAAATAAAATAACCGGTTTCTTAAATAATAGATATAAGATATAAGTTATTTAATATTTATACGTTTAAATCTCGTTTTATAAAAGGATCTAAATATACAAAAGGTTTTTAAAAGGTCCGATTAATGATTTCCATTTATCGTTATTATATATTTTATTTAAAGTATCCTTTATAATTTATATTCGAAGAAAGGAAATACTATTTTTACTTTAAAAAATATCGAAAATATATACTCGTTTCTTTCGTATATCGATTAATATTACATAAAAATAAAAACTTATATATTTTACTAAATCTTTGCCTAGATTTTATATATTATAATAAGTTATTAAGAAAATAAAATACAAATAATACGTTTTAATTAATGTTTCGATAGCTTAGCTAAAGTTTAATATAGGATAATTCTATAAAATCCATGGAATTTTAGCTTCGTAAATAAACTTAGAAAAAGGTATAGTTTTAATAATAAAAATCTATAGTTTTCTTATATCGTTAAACTTATTATATTAACGCTTTTTATATAAGCTTAAGGTAATTTCGATTATTAGAATTACTTCTTTATTTTAAAGTTTAACATTTATTTCCGGTAATAGGTAAGTTCCTTAAACTAATATTATATTAAATAAAAATAAGCTTTCCTAAATAACGATATATAAAAGAACTTAAATAAATCTTTGTAATAATAATTTATATTCTTTTTAATTAACGTAAATATTAGAATGATATATGTTTTTTAAAAGGTTTAAAAGGTTATTTTTAGTTATTTCTATTTATTATTATATAGAAATTATGATTAAGTGATTATAAAGTTTAGAATATACCTAAGAAATGGATTTTTAAGAGAAGTTTAAAAAGGATAAAAAGCTTTATTAATCGGTTAAAGCGAGGTTAGTCAAAATCTTTCTTATATATATATAACCTTAAATAATACATTATAATATAACGTTCGAAATTATATATAATTAGTAAAGTTCCATTTATTTAAAGTTAATGAAAGATTTAAAAAATTCACGATAATTACGTTTATAGTTCTTTCTTTTTTAAACTTTTTAAACTTTTTACAAATTCCTAATTTCATTTAAAAGAAGCTAAGTTTTTTCAAATTCTATTAATTATAACCGGTTTTTTACGTAAAAACAAATTAAAAATTCCAAAAAATCTAAGATAAAAACTTATATTCCCTGATTTATATACTAAAGAAAGGTTATATAATCTTTACGAAATGTTTCTTTCCTTAATATTACCGAGTTTTTAATCTTTTTTTTATTAAAATTATTTAAGAAATAAAAATTCTTTAAAAGTATCAAAATTAGGAACGTTAATTACAAGGTTTAATTAGAACGTTCGTATACGTTTTAGAAATATACGAACTATCTTTTCCTTAAAAATTCTCGAAATTTCGAGCTTTCGATCGAAAATAACTAACTTTTTCGAAATATAATATATATTCATTAATTATCGATTAAGATTAAGCCCGAAATTAAATCTTATAAATATATTAGTAAGTCGAAATTAAAAGATAATTATCGGATTTGGTTTTTTCGACGTATAATATAATTATCGCAACTTTTTTTTTCGTTTAAAAAATTATACGCAAATACGTATATAACTATTCTTAATCGAACTTTTCTAAATATTAAGCCGGATTTTATAGCCATATTTCCTTTTCTTTCGTCGTTATTCGTTTTTAAAAATAAAACACATTTAAAATCTAATTTTACTAAAATATAAAGTATTTATAGTTCGTTTTTTCCGTACGTAAACTTAAATAAACCTCCGATTAAATTATTACCTTAATTTATAAAAAGCGACCTAATTATACCTTAGTCGAAAAATCTAAAGATTAGTTCAAAAGTTTATATTATCGATTAATATATATAAATTAATATAAAAACACCTAATTTTAAGATTCTTTTATTAATTAAAATACCATTAGATAATTTATTATATAAATATCTATATTCTAAATAATATTATTATTAATCGATATATTTTATAAGAAATAAAAGATATAAGATTCTAACGAGTTATTAAAATATCTAAGAATTATTTTCCATTTATCGATCGAATAATTAAAGCTCGGAAAAAACTTCTTTTCGTTAAAATCAAATAAAGTAAGCTTTTAAATTAATATTTTACCTAATTTATTACTAATAAACGCCGGGTTTTTAGTTTTTTTATTTAAATATATAACTTTCTAAATGAAATCCTTTATTGCTATTATATTTATTATATAAATATTTCTAATTCCGATTAATACGTTAAAATATAACCTTTCTTTAGTTATAAATTAATTTCGTCGTTATTAAATGGTTTTTACGAGATATATATTTTCTTAATAAATGTTTAAAATTGTAAGTTTCGGGATATTAGATTTAATTATTTTAAGGTTTAAGAGCATAAGATTTCGCTTATTATCGAGGATTTTATTATTAAGAATTCCCCGATTTAATTTCGATAAGCAAATATCGAAGTTATAAAATAGATAAAGGAATTAATAAGATCTTTTAATTAAACGAATATTTCTTTATTTCGTATATAAGGTTTATAAATCTAAAAAAACTGCGAAAATAATATAATAAAATAAATTAAATAAATAGAATAATAATAAATAAAGTTTTTTAAAATAATGAAAATAAGGAAATTATATCGTATTTTATTAAAAGGATCGTGCTTATTTTAATAAAAATGAAACCTAATATTACTATATTAAATATAGCTATAACCTTTTTATATAAATATTCAATAATATTTTCTTTAGATAATTAATTTATTTCTAAAGGGACTTTTCGAGGTTGTTTTTATTTACGTATAATGGCATATCCCTTCCTCGTTTTAACGGGGATATAGATTTTAATAAAGAAATATCGAAATTTATTTTCTATTAGAATGTTTAATATTTTATTAGCATTTTTCGTTTCTTATTATCGTTTCGTTTTGGTATTGATTGGTTAGTTTTTTTTCCCGTTTATAATAACACTTTCTTTATCGTTATTATCGTTAAAACTAGGGATTTATTAGTTTTTTAGGTCGTTAGGTTTTTTAGATACGTTTTTCTTTTAATCGATATTTAGTTTCGGGTTTTAATTAAATTATTTACTTGTTTTTCCTATAGTTTAAAAGTCGTTTAAAAGATCGTTAAATTCCTAATACCTATTTTCGTTTTTAATAAAAGTTTTAATTTATTATTTATGAATGTAAAACGTAAGATTATTTCGTTTAGTTTACGAATATTATATTTCTTTCTTTTATAAGTTTTATCGATTAAAAAAAAACCATAATCGGGGTAAAACTTAGATATAAATATATGATTTATTATAAATTAAACCTCTAAATATGTGGTAAATTTCGGCGTTCGTAAGAATTATTTACCTAATAGTTTTATTAATCGAATTAATTATAATGTTAAGGCGTTTGGTTTTATTATTCGATTTTTTATTTTAAATATCCGTAAAGTTTTTTTCGTATTTTTTTGAAATAAGTTTAACGATTTACGTAAAGGTTAAGTTCGTATCTAAACTATTTATCGTTTCTTTTAATAAGCTAATAAAACCGGATATATACTAAGTTATTTTTTTCTAAGTAATAAAAAGTTATTTATTAGAATTATCTTTAATCTTATTAAGCTAAAATGCCTTTAGTTTTAGATTAGAAAATCTTATAATTTATATATAAATATTTTAACTATTTTAATCTCGATTATTACCTTAGAAAATTATGGAATCGTATGGAATTTCTTTAATATTATAAGCCTAATCTTTTATATTCGTATTAACGAAATTTTTATATAAACTTATTCTTTTTTTAATACTTATAATCTAATTAAGTTTAATTACATTTATTAAGGTAATATTTATCTTAATAAATTCGGAGTTTTTATTAATCGTTTTCGAATAATAATAGTTAAATATCTTAGGATTATCGAAGTCGGAATCGTTATTTGGGATTATTACGATATTCGTTTATATATTATCCGTTTATGGTTAAATTTCCTTATTTCGATAGGGATTTTTCAGATTTATTTCCGATTTTTTTATAAGGTAACCGTTCCATTTCTCGATCTAAACCTTATAATATTATGCGTTAAAATAACGTTTTTATTTCTTAATCCTTTTTATTCGATATAATATAGGATGTTTTTTCTTATCGGCGAACTTTCCGCGTAAATATTTATAACTAACTTCCTTTCGATCGATATATAAACGAAATTATTATTTATTTTAATTTTATCGAGTTTATATTTTTTTACTATTAAGTTATAATATACGATCTCATTATCGTTCAATATATTAAGGAAGTTATAATTTTTTACGAAATAGATATTAATATTATATTAATGGCATTTTAAAGAACTAAATTCTAATTAAGTTATTAAAAGTTTATTATTAGGTTTCGTTCGATAATCGAACGTTACGCGATTAGGTACGAATTAAAATTATCCGATCTTTAAGTTTATAAGTTAAAGTTTTATAACATTAACTATATTAATTAACGTTACGGTTTTTACTTAATATAATATCTAGTTTTTATAAAAGTTATAAAACCTAAGTTTATCGCTTTTTAGATTAACGATATTTTTAACGAAATTTATATTCTAGATTTATAAGTTCTTAATTTATTCGATAAAGTTATTTATTTTATCTATTATTACGAAAAAAACAATAATCTTTTTTAAGATTAATTTAACGGGGGTTTCGATTTTAACTTTAGTTATTCGAGTTCTTTATTCGACGATAACGTTATTATCGTTACTAATACCGAAATCGTTATTTTTAAGATAATATTTCGATCGATTAACTTTAATTTTAACTTTATCCATATCGTATATTTATACGTAAATATCGATCTAATAATTTAATTATTCTTTAAATTCTAAGAGTAATAATGCTTTTAATTCGTTCGGGATTTTATTAAAGAAACTAACTAACTAAAACTTAACTTTAAAAGATAAAAATTTCCAGATCGTTTTAAAATAAAATAATCTTTTAAATGATTCGTTTTTAGCTTTAGTTTCGGATACGATTACTTTATAATTAAGGAAAAAGTCGTTAATTAACTTGGGAACAATAATGTTTTTCGACTTTTCTTTTAATATATCGATTTAATCTTAGATAATCTGGCATTATTTAGGGTTTTAAACCTTAAAAGAAAATTTAAGTTTCTTTATAATTACTTTCTACGTATTATAATTAAAAAAATATAACTTTAATTCGTTTTTTTATCTTTAATCCCTTTATATAATTAAAAGTTAAAATAAGCCTTATTTTATTAAAGAAACTATATTTAGCGAAATAATAATCGAGATTAATTATTTACTAAAAAACGTAAATTCCGTTAAAAAATAAACTTTTATAAAATTAGGAATTCATTACGATTATATAAGGTAAGCTTATTATATTTAGATAAGATCTTATAACTTTTATAATACCTAAGTTATTAATAATTATATTAATCGATAAACTAGGATTCCTATTAATAAAAATAGTAACGTTTAAAATAGATATTATTATCGTTAAAAATTAAACGTTTTAAGGTATTACGAGGGAAATAATGTTTAAAAATAATAAGTTTCGATTTATTTCGACGTTATTAATATTTTTACTAGGTATTTAATATTAATTAAAGAAGTTTTAATTAGTTTTATCGTTTTACAAAAAGTAAACTAGTTTAAGATTTACTTAAATAACGTTAACGGAAAGATTTAAGGATTTTCCTTTAGTTATAACCGGAAAAAGTAATGATAAAAAGCGATAAATTAATCGTAATAATAGGTTTTTTAATAAAGTTTCTTTTTAAAAAGATATAGGGATAGCTTTTAAGATAATTCTTTTTATAAGAATCGGTTTTTTTCGAAAGTATCTTTTCTTTAAAATTATATAAGTTTTAGAAAATAAAATTTCTTTATTCTTTAAGGTTTCGATTAAAGTAATAATCTCGGCATTTATAAAGAATTTCGTTTTTTAAAGGTTATCGATCGTTATTTCGAATAAAAATCTTATTGTAATAATTATAAATTAAATTACTAAGATAAGCTTCGTTAAAATATTAAGAAAAGGCTTTTTTTTTATATAAAAGTTTACCGATTAAGCTATTTCGTATAAAAGGAATTAGCTCGTAATATAATTCGCGTATTAATAAAGATATTATTTTAATTAGGGATATTTTATTAGGGATAAGCGGGTTTTATTTTATACGCGTATTCGCGATATAAACTATCGTTTATTAGGTTCGATATTTCGGTAATTGTTTTCTTTATAATCGATTAATAAGTGTTCTGGTTTTTAATAAGGTTTTTTAATATTTTTAACGCTTAACTAAATATTAAAACTTTAATATAATTGATTTTCGGTTTTAAATAGCAAAGTTCTAAGTTTTTAGTTTTAATATCTTTGGTTTTTTAGAATTAAAGGATTTCTAAGGCCTTAGTATTTTTAATAACTGGTTTATATCGTTAATTACTTAGTATTTCTTTAATTTATAAGGTTCTAATAAATTATTATTATTTCGTAACGTCGATTATATCGTATTATTAATTTAATAACTTACTTAATAAATAAAACGATAATTAATACGAAATAACGGTTTTAACGAAAGTTTTATTAAGGTTTTAAAGATTATAAAATAATATCGATATTTTCGAATAAATAAAAACTTTTAACTTATATCGTTTTTTTAAGATAAAAAAAACTTCCACGTTTAATAAAAGATAAAATGTTTTTACGTTACTTTTATTTTCGCTTAATAATAATTAAAATAAATCGGTTTTCCTAAAACTAAAGTTACGAGTTCGAATCTTATAATAGTCGTTAATTATATTAAAACGATATTTTAATGTTAATAATTTCGGCGTAATTATAATTACATTACAATTACTTTAAGATATATCGATACTAAGAAAAAAACTAAGATTCGTGGTAATCGATAAATTTAAAGCTATATCTAAAAGAATATAATTTAATATAATACGTAGTTATTAAAAGAAAAGTTTAAGCTTTGTAAGTTTAAAAATACGAAAAGATAAAATCTAATAATAAAATATTACGTGATTCCGGAAATAATAGTCCGGTAATTAAGTTCCATTATAATATTAATATTATTATAATATATTTAATTATTTTAAATAAAAAAAGATAAAATATAAAAAATTTTTATTTTATTTTAAAATTTTATTTCGAAATAAATAATTAAAGAAAGAAAATCTATAAAATATTTTTATTATTTCAAATATATTAGGAAAAATTACGTTTATTACGTACGAAAAATATTAATAATTTTATTATTCGAAACGTTATAAAATACGTTAATAATAAAAGAATTATTATATTATATTAAAGCGATATTTTAAAGTTAATAATTTCGGCGTAATTATAATTACGTTATAATTATTTTAAAATATATCGATATTAAGAAAAAAACTTAAATTTATAATAATCGATAAATGTAAATTTATATTTAAAAGAATATAATTTAATTAAATACGTAATTATTAAAAGAAAAGTTTAAATTTTACGAACTTAAAAATATAAAAACGATAGAATTTAATTATAAAATGTTACGTAATTTCGGAAATAATAATTCGATAATTTAATTTTATTATAATACGAAGGTTTCTTTATTTAAATTCGGATTAAATTCTATATTAACTTAAAACGTTATAATATACGTTAATAATAATAATAAAATTTACGAAAATTTTAATTTATTTTTTATTTATTATTATTATTTTATTATAATAGCTTTAATTTATTAATAAAGTTTTAATTATATTTTAAGTTCGAATTCTTTATTTCGAAAAAACCTATTATATTTTTTCCTTTTAATTTTAAATTCTTTATCTTTATACGATTTACTTTAACTTATTTTCGAATTCCTAAATAATTTAAATTAATTTTATGATAGTTTTACTATTATTTTTAATACGTTATATTTATTTTAATTATTTATATAAAAGTTATAATTTATTATATACGAAATAACCTTTCGATTAAGTTAAGATTAATACGTACGTAATCGAAAACTTAAATATATATAAATATAAAAGAAATTACGATAATTAGTTATAAAAAAACTTTCGAAATAATTTTTATCGATAAATAAAGTTTAGTTTAATATTATAATTAAATAATTTATATTAAAGCCGTATATTTTGAAATAATGAAAGATTTTATGGTTTTTATAATGTTTATTAACGATATTAATTAATTATAAAAAAGATTAGTTACGGTTTTTTCGAAACGAAAAAACCGATTATATATTATATTAAAGCGATATTCCAATGTTAATGATTTCGGCGTAATTATAACGCAGCTATAATTATCCTAAGATATATCGATATTAAAAAAAAGATTAAGATTCGTAATAATCGATAAATTCGAAGTTATATTTAAAAAAGTATAATTTAATAAAATACGTAATTATTAAAAGAGAAATCTAAGTTTTATAAACTTAAAAATGCGAAAAAATAAAATCTAATTATAAGGTATTATATAATTTCGGAAATAATAATCCGATAATTAAATCCTATTATAATCCTCTTTTAAATTCGAATATAATACCATTTTCGTTCGAATTTATTTAAAATAAAAAAAACCTTCGTATATTTAATAATCGATAAATATTCGTTATTTTTCTAATAATAGTATAACTTTCCCTTTATTATTAATCTTTATAAGATTCCTTGATTTGCTTCTTTTCTTAGCTAAAACTAAACGGGTTTCTTTCGCGTTAAGTTTTAAATCTTTACGTTTTTTATTTACTTTATTAACTAATATAATGTAATTATCCTAACTTATTTATCCGTGAAAGTATATCGGTTATAATTTATACGTTACGTTAAACTAAATATTAATAACTTATCTATTTATTAATATAAAATATCTTTATATATAACGAATTTTACGCGTAAATTTTATTTTTAGCATTAAATCTCGATTAAAATTAAGTAAATAACCGTATAAAATAACGAAGTTAAATTCGTTATTTCTATCGTATTTATCGTAAGCCGTATTTTTATTAACGGAATTAGTTTTAAACGAACTAATTTTAAGTAAGCTAATTATAAGTGGGTTAAACGATAAAAAAATAAAAAAACGCTTTTTATTTTCGATAATATTCGGTTAATTAACGGCGATTATATCTTTTAAATTAGGTTTCGATAATTCTTTTTTTTTACTTTTTAATTTAGGTTTAAAGTTTAAGTTTAAAAAGTCAGGAACTTTCTTTAATTTATTTTTATTGGGAAACTTAACTTTAACCTTTCTAATTAAATTAATCGGTTTAAATCCCGTTTTTAAAAGGTTTACTTTAAATTTAATCAATTTTCGAATTAACTTTTTAAAAGTTATAAATAGTAACGTTTTCGGTTTAATCGTTATTTTAAAATATAAAGATATTATATTTATAAAAGAATTTAAGATTTTCATTTAATTAAACTTTTCGTTTTTTTTTAAATGGAATAAAATAACCGGTTTCTTAAATAATAAATATAAGATATAAACTATTTAATATTTATACGTTTAAATTTCGTTTTATAAAAAGATTTAAATATGCGAAACATTTTTAAAAAATTCGATTAATAACTTTTATTTATTGCTATTATATATTTCGTTTAAAATATCCTTTATAATTTATGCTCGAAAAAGGGAAATATCACCTTTATTTTAAAAAATATCGAAAATATATATTCGTTTCTTTTACGTATCGATTAATATTATATAAAAATAAGGATTCGTATATTTTATTAAGTTTTTATTTAAATCTTACGTGTCGTAATAAATTATTAAAAAAATGAAATACGAATAAGACGTTTTAATTAATATTCCGATAATTTAGTTAAAATTTAACGTAAAGTAATTTTATAAAATTTATAAAGTTTTAACTTCGTAAATAAACTCTAAAAAAGGTATAATTCTAATAATGAAAATTCATAGTTTTCTTATATTATTAGATTTATTATATTAACGTTTCTTATATAAGCTTAAAATAATTTCGATTATTAAAGTTATTTTTTTATTTTAAAGTTTAATATTTATTTCCGGCAATAAATAGGTTTTTTAAACTAATATCGTGTTAAATAAAGATAAACTTTCCTAAATAACGATATATAAAAGAACTTAAACGAGTTCTTATAATGGTAATTTATATTTCTTTTAATTAACGTAAATATCGAAATAATATATGTTTTTTAAGAAGTTTAAAAGGTTATTTTCGGTTACTTTTATTTGTTATTATATAGAAACTATAATTAAGTAATTATAAAGTTTAGAATATATTTAAGAAATAGATTTTTAAGAAAAGTTTAAAAAAAATAAAAGCTTTATTAATTAATTAAAGCAAAGTTAATTAAATCCTTTTTTATACGTATATAACCTTTTATAATAAATTATAATATTTCGATAAATGGGTTTATTACGTATAAATGTTTTATAAATCCTTTTTTTTAGTTAATAAAACGTTATAATAACGTTCGAAACTATATATAATTAATGAAATCCCATTTATTTAAAGTTAATAAAAGGTTTAAAAAGTTTACGATAATTACGTTTATAATTCTTTCTTTTTTAAACTTTTTAAACTTTTTATAAATTCCTAATTTCATTTAAAAAAAACTAAACTTTCTCGAATTTTATTAATTATAACCGACTTTTCGCGTAAAAATAAATTAAAAACTTATATTTCTTAACTTATATATTAGAAAAGAATTACGTAATTTTTACGAAATGTTTCTTTCGTTAATATTATTAAGTTTTTAACCTTTTCTTTTTCCGAAATTATTTAAAAAAAAAATTTTTTTAAAGATATTAAAATCAAAAACGTTAATTATAAGGCCTAATTAAAACGTTCGCGTACGTTTTAAAAGTACGCGAATTATTTTTTTTTAAGAATTTTCGAAATTCCGAGTTTTTAATCGAAAATAATTAATTTTTTCGAAATATAATATATATTTACTAACTATCGATTATAGTCGAACCCGAAATTAAACCTCGTAAATATATTGGTAAACCGGAATTAAAAAATAACTATCGAGTTTAATCTTTTCGATATATAATATAATTATCGTAACCTTTTTTTTCATTTAAAAGATTATACGTAAATATATATATAACTATTTTTAATCGAGTTTTTCTAAGTATTAAACCGGATTTTATAATTATATTTCTTTTTCTTTTATTATTATTCGTTTCTAAAGGTAAGGTATATTTAAAATTTAACTTTACTAAAATATAAGGTATTTATAATTCGCCTTTTTTATACGTAAACTTAAATAAATTTCCGGTTAAGTTATTACTTTAATTTACGAAAAATAACCTAATTATATTTTAATCGAAAAATCTAAAAATTAGTTTAAAAGTTTATATTATCGATTAATATATATAAGTTAATATAAAAGTACTTAATTTTAAAGTTCCTTTATTAATCAAAATATCGTTAAATAATTCGTTATATAAACATTTACGTTCTAAATAATATTACTATTAATCGATACGTTTTATAAAAAATGAAAGATATAGGATTTTAATGGGTTATTAAGATATCTAAAAATTATTTTCCGTTTATCGATCGAATAATTAAAGCTCGAAAAAAACCTTTCTTCGTCGAAATTAAATAAAATAAACCCTTAAATTAATATTTCATCTAACTCGTTACTAATAAACGCCGAGTCCTTAGTTTTTTTATTTAAATATATAACTTTCCGAATAAAATCCTTTATTATTATTATATTTATTATATAAATACTTTTAATTTCGATTAATACGCTAAGATATAACCTTTCTTTAATTATAAGTTAATTTCGTTATTATTAAATAACTTTTACGAAATATATGTTTTTTCGATAAATATTTAGAATTATAAATTTCGAAATACTAAATTTAATTATTTTAAAACTTAAGAATATAAGGTTCCGTTTATTATTAAAGATCTTAT
>MU399641.1:0-36006 GCA_022578875.1 Hypoxylon crocopeplum | reverse complement strand
AAAACGGTCTTTAATATAATAAATAATTATCTAAAATAATTAGAACGTTAATATAAAATTATTATAAAAGTAATAAAAACTAATAATAAAATAACCATTAATAAACTAATTATTAAAAAAAGCTTAAAAATATATAAAATTAAAATTAAACTTTTAATATTAAATATATAAACCTAAAATAACGAAACCGAACGCTTAAAAGGTATAATAAAAATGAAAATATATATAATACGAACCGAAATAAAATTACCAATATATTTATAACTAGAAATATTTAAAACTATTATTTACCTATATAATTATATATTAAAAGCTAAAAATAATTAGAAAACTTTATTCGATATATTTTTTAAAATAATCGAATAGAAATAAGAATTTTTTATATTAAGAAATAAGAAACTAAACCAAACGTATTTACGAATATATAAATATAAAATATACGTTATAATAAAAAATCGAAAGTTTTATTTAAATAAATTAAATAAATTAAATTTAAAAGTTTAAATCGAATATTTAATTAATTATTAATTCTCGAATATATATTATATATAAATACCTTACTTAAATAAAGTAATTAATATAAGAAATATTATTTTCAATAAAAATAAAATATTTAATAGAAATCTAAATATTTTCCGAAATAATTTAAGGATTATTAATATAAAAGAAATAACGGCTTTAATTAAGAAATATACCTTATTAAATTCCGAAAATTATACCTTAAATAAAGCATTTAAAAGGATAAAAAAATTAATAATATATTATTTATTTTAGAAATAATAAACGTAATAAATAAAGAAAAACTAAACGTTAATATCGGAATAAAACACTTATATATTATAGTTAAGTTTAAATTATTATTTATATTATTATTAAATCTATTATTTACTTTATTATATTATATAATCTAAGATAAAAATATAAATCTTATATTAAATTTATTCTAAAACCTAAGATTTTATAAACTTAAACCATAAAAAATTATATTCTTAATAGGTTCTAAAGTTTCTTTTATATAAAAAATAAAATTAAAGATTTTAAATCGAATTAATATAAAAAGAACATTATAAAAAAGATAAAGGTTATATCGGAAATTTATCGAAAAAATATTTCGTTAATATAAAAAGCTTATAAATTATTTAATAAAGTATTTTTTCGAATAAATAAAGAAAAATTACTTTAAAACCTATATTTAAATAAAGTTTTAATCGGAAATTAAAAAAATAAACCTAATCGTAAAAAGATATTAAATTCTAAATTATATATAAATATATATTTATAAATTTAATAAATATAAACGTTTTTTAAAATATAAAACTAAATTTATTATATAAGGAAATTAATAAAAAAAGCTATAATTAAACGAGATATATATTGCTATTTTTATTAATAAATCATTTAGAATATTATTAATAATAATTATTCGTTTTAATTTCGAAATAATATAATATAATATAATAAATACTTTCGTATACGTTATTATAATAAATAAGATTTTCATATATATATTATTAAAATACTAGAAAAAAAATATAATATTATAATTATATAAAGCTTTTTATAAATTAAAAATCTCGCTATTATTTTAATAAAGAAAATTCTTAAAGATTTTATTAAAATTAAATTTTAAAAATATATTATATAAGTAATATTATTATATTAAAAAAGGAATATTAATATTTTTTTATATAAATAATATAATTATAACGTATCAAAAAAGTAATAAAATAATAATAATTGAAATAATTTTATAATTAAAGAAAAGATATTAAATAATTAAAAGAAATAAAATCTAATGGTTTTTAAAGATTAAAATTAGTCGTAACTAATTTTAAAAAAGGATTTAATTATTTTAAACCTTATATATTAAGAAAATAATTAAGTTAATTACTTTATTTAATAAATTACTAAATATATTTATAATTTCATAAGAATTATTTCTATAAAAGAACTACGTTATAAAATAAAAAATCTATCGATATTAACGTAAAATAGGCTTAATATTATTCGTAATTATATTTATTAAACTTAATATATTATTCGTAACTTTATAACTAACTTAATTCTTTATAAACTTAAGTAATATTTATTAGAAAATAATAAATTAAATTATATATTATTTATATAAAATAAAATAATATATCTTATAAATAAAAAATAAAAATAATTTAATAATAATTAATAATATTTCTTTTATTAATAATATAATAAATTATAAAAGTTTATAAACTTATATTATAATTTTATTCGATAAATTAATCGATTAAAAAATAAATAAATAAAATATTATTATTACGTTTATTATAAAAACTAAATTACTAATATTAATATAAGTTATAAAAAAAATAATATATATTAAACGATTAATTAAAAAACTAAAAATCGAATTCGATTATAAGAAAATTAAAATAAAATGTAATAATATATAAACTATTAAGTTAATAATCGCAGATTTTATTTAATTTAAAACTAAATTAAAATATATAAATATTTATAATTATTAATTTCGTTAAAAAATCGAAAATAATTCGATTATAATTAAATATACGTTATTAATAAAAATAAAAATAAACGAATTAATTAAAATATTACTAATTTAAAAATAACTAAACTTATTAAATTAGTTAAATATTATAAATATTTAATATTTAATTAAATAAAAAAAAACTAAAAAAACTTAATTAAAATTCGAAAAAATATATTAAATATAAATATTTTAACTTTATATTAATAATATCTAAATTTAAGCTTTTAATATAAATAATTATAAACTTAAAAAAATGTATTAGATCCGAAAATTAACCGATAATTAAAAATAAATAAACCTTTACTAAATAAGCTTATAAATTAGGATTTTATATATAATAACAATACAAAGATTACACGCTTCCTAATCAGAAGATTCAGACCTAATTCAATTGACCCTTAAATCTAACACTATTCTACGCTTTCACGTTTTGGGGCAGGTCAATTATGATTTTTCGATTTTGGCACAGAGTCAATAACGGGCCACCGTACATGTCCAAAACGTGCGCCAAGCAGCTAAGCCGGTTCGACGGTGGCAAGCCCACGCCGTCGTCTTAATGCGGAATCTCGACCGAAGCTATGTCCGAAGTAGAGCTATAACTGAAACAGAAATAGGGATTCCACCTATAGTTTTAAGGGCCTCGGGTTGCGCCATCGTCGAGTAGGTTAAGTAGGTAGGTAGGTAGCTGAGAATACTACGCCGCCACCTTAAGGTTGCAGCGCCGTGTTGCAGATTAATCGTGGGCTGATTCAACGCCATGCTGATGCTGCATATGCGGATTGATGTACTGTCAGCAAACTAGTGGTACCGATGCGACGGTAAAGAGGGGAAAGGAATGTGGCATGTTGGAATCTAACCTATTCAGCGCTGCTAAGTTTTGGTTACAAAAGTACTGTGATGTCAACTGGTAATTCAGCTGGGTAGCACTGATGCATTGGAAAGAGAAAGAAGATAATGAAAGCCTTCCAGAGTGTCTATGATGCACGGTTGCCATGTGTTGCAGGTTTCAGGTATGGATAATGTTGTTTTTACCCATAGGTAGGTGATGATATGATGTATGATGTAGTTATCATGAAGATTGTAAAGGATGTGGTTTCAATTGTATCCCACCAGCTCACGCATCTTGGAGACTGCGGCCGGTTGAAGGTATAAGGTCTGCCTTTTACACAGATTGAAGATGTAAATAATTCCCAGTCCATTGTCCACTCTAGGAACTCCCTCGGACCTATAGACAATTCCCCTCTCATAACTTAGTACGCTTACAAGAACTAGGCCAGGGGCTTATTAAACCCGAATAATGTACACGGCCAATATGAAGCCTCCCCAAACCAAGGGATATCTAAAACCACATAATGTCACCTGATGTTACGCTTTGGGCGCTCTTGAGTTAAGATCAGCGCCATGCTGCAACAATAGCACAACACCAGCCTCAAAGCCCGTTTCTACTGCCACGTGGAGCGGGGTGCGCCCGGACCCGTCCGCAACGTCCACCGGCTTGCCGTTAGCTTCGCAGTGCTCTAGGAGCATCCGCAAGCATCCCTCCCGCCGTTTTTGCACCGCCCAGTGCAGAGCCGAGTGGTGGCCGTCTGCCCCTATCGCGACGTCCGAGAGGCGCGCCCCGTGGGAGAGCAGCGTGGACAGGACGTCCTCGTATCCACCCGTGATAGCGTGCGCCAGTGGCGTAAGTCCGTCGCTATCACGCGCGTTGCAGCGGTCCGAGTCCGGCTGGTGTTGGAGCAGCACGCGCACGATACGGTCATGTCCGCGTGCCGCGGCGCTATGCAACGGGGTAAGCCAACCTTTATCAGGGTCACCGCCTGCATTGGTCTCGTCGGCGGAAGTGCGCCTGCTCTGAATTGAGGGAGGCGGATCTCGTTGAGAGGCAGGGCTCGCCGTTGCGGTTATGTCCTGCTGGCCTTGGGAAGTGGTAGCCACCGAGCTTCTTCTCCGCGTGGCTATCGAGGAGGGCGTGTCCGGCATCGTCATAGGGATGCGCGAAGTCTTGTTCAAGTCGCGTGCTCGCGGGTCGATATGTTGCGGCCCAAATGGTTGGGAGTCCAGCCACTGTGTTACGTCGCTTGGGTGTGTCCTCGACGACATATTGTGTGTAAAGACTGAATCTGGTGGTGGCGTGAGGAAGTCCATGGTCGTGAAGTCTAACAGTGTATAGTTGCCATAGAGGGCCGCTCCACACGATCTATCAGGCGAGCCGAATTCAGGAGCCAGATCCAGAGATTCAGGAATCGACAGCCCGCCTGAGGAAATCCCAATCCCCTGGCGGCAAGAGAAATCTTGATCCCCCTGGTCCGCATTGATAGCCCTTCCAGGCCTCTCTACCCCTGAGGCCTTTGCAGCTGAGGCCTTCTGCTGGCTTTGTTTCCCTATATTTATATAAGCTCGTGTTAGCTGAGGGCAGTCGACTCAGCTTGGAGGATCACACTAACAGCGGAACCGACGTTGGGCGAGACGATTTTGCGTCCGCCGCCGGGCAAGGGCTTCCTCCTTGCAGGAGTCCATCAAGATCTGGATTACTTTTTTTTACAGCGGTTGCGGGGAAGTACCGGTAGCAGGGAACGGAAGATCTAATCGTGCACAGATCACGGAAAATGGCCTCTTTGAATCAGTTCATCGTCTAAGCTTCTCACATCATAACCTAAAAGAAGTTATACGATCCGAACAATTAATCATCTCGAGTTATCTTATCGTCACGAGGATTTCGCCAATAATGTAGCCTATTTAAGATCTGTTCGTAGTTCTGGATTTCTTGTCGAATGGTTTCACTGTTATAGCGTGGGTCGCATTTTTTTTCCCAATTGGTTAAGCAATGATACCTTATAGATTCGCGTAGTGTCGGCGATCAGGGGATATGGGTCAGCAGGCGATCTAGGTCCCAGGGGAATATACCACTCCACTAGTAGGAGGTGCTTCGCCTTAGAAGGATTTGTACTATAATATCGGTCCTACTAGGCTGAATTGCCGATGCTCTCTTCTAGTGTAAGCTCTCTTGGGTCAATTGCATTATCGCTACCAATACAAACAGAATATGACAGCTGATTTATAGCATAGACCTCCTGCGCGCTCTTCAGAACTGCCGATTGTGCTTTGTTGGGCTGATGTCCATGAATGTTCACTTGAAATGTGTATATTATATGGTGGTATATAATACATTCATAGTATACCTCCATGTACGCAATATGCTGCCCAACCTTAATTCCTTCGTGCATGCGAAGCTGCCATGTTTTAAGATCGTATTAACACGCTGATAAGGTGCCTGGACTAAAGGAGGGTGACATTATCCCACGCCTCCTTCCGCTTATTGTAGTACGCAGTTCACTGAGCCGCACACGTGCATAAGGTGTGTGTGTGTGTGTGTAAGTGTGTGTCTATACGTAAAATGCTCCCTGAACCCACATCCCTCCTCGGCTGATATGAATTCCCGTTGTGGTCGGCAAGGTTGATACTCGCGCGAGCGAGATAGCCATCGTAGAAAACCTACCCCCTTCTCTCTTCGTCGACTAACTACCTGGGTAGTCATCATCGCGTGCGGGCACATCTCGTCGCTTTGAACTTAAACCTTTTGTCTATTTCATGAACAGCAGCAAAGTGATCTAGACAACAATTGGCAATATGTCTTCCACTACCGGATTCGCGGAGCCGATTCCCGAGTTGATATCGGTGCCTGCGTTCAAGGTAAGACGCCCCGGTGCTGACGTGTGCCGAAAAGCGTGTGTGTGCGATTTCTCTATGCTAACTCACTCTAGGCTGTCCTATGGCTGATTAGCGGCCTCATGACGGTGGCGTTCTCCGCGCGAGCGTACATCCGCTTTACCTGCTTCCGCCGGTTGTTTGTTGAGGATTGGCTTATGTTCGCCTCGCTCCTCATATTCATCACTATATCGGTTGTTGGCACGATATACCTGCAGGATCTCTTCAACCTTAGCCACATTGCTGATGGGACCTTCGTTCCGGGTCCGACCTTCGAGGAAGACACCATCGAGGCGTTGCGGGCATTCGCCGCGATCTCCATTCTCGTCTATGTCGGAATATGGATCATCAAACTGAACTTTCTCGTGTTCTTCTACCGCCTCGGTAATCAGTTGCCCAGATTCCGTATCTTCTGGTGGATCGTGCTGGTCTTCGTCGTCGCTACTGGAATAGCTCAGATGGGCCTAATCGAGTTCAAGTGTATGCTTAGCGACATCGACACATTGATCGGTTACTGTAGCACCATCGATAACCTGGAGGATACTCGCCGGCGCTTCATCGTGTCCGTCACAACCGACATCGCTTCTGACTTTCTGAGTAAGTCCAATCATTCCAATCCCCCCACCCAACTCTTCTAATTAGCGTACGTTGCTGTAGTGATTTGTTTCCCTGTCACACTCCTTTGGGCCTCACAGATAAACTTGCGCCAGAAGCTGGTGCTTTCGGGTATCTTCTCTCTCGTCGCTTTCACCATTGCCGTCACGATTGTCCGCGGAGGCTTCTCGACCAACATCAACAGCCCGTCGGCCGCGACCGAGTTGAATATCTCGGTTGACTTCTGGGTCACACTAGAATACCTCGTCTGTATGTTCTCCCTATCTAGACATTGTCGGTTCTCTGCCCTCTTTAAAGTACAATCTAACAAATCGTACACAAAAGCGTTCCTCATCGCTTGTACTATATCATTCCGCTCGCTCTTCACGCAGCGACGAAACAAAGTAAGCCAAAGGTCAGAGCGCGCAGCAAGGCGCATGGAGATGCCCACCAGCAATCGCGGGCGCGATGGCAAGGGCCACACCACCAAGGCTAGCAAGTGGCGGCGGTTCCAAGACACCATCTTGGACACGTGCAAAGGGCTCGAGGCCCCCGACGATGAGTACCAAATGTTCGGCTTACCTGCACCCGCTTCAGGACTTATGACAGTCGATTTCTCACGCGGCGAGGAGGCTGCCGAATGGACTAGCCACCCCAAGGCAGCTTATCACAACTCGCGTACGATGAGCCGCGCGAGCCGGGATGATTCAGTGAAGTCATTGAGGCCCACGCAAACCTTTTCAAGCCCAGTTTAAATAAGTAGGCGACGTCAGGATAATCTTACCTATCCATATATGTAAAGTACGACTGCAGCGACCGTTTCGGAGATAAGCAAATACCTATAGTTATGTTGATGAGATGATGTATGAGAGACTGGAAGCTTGGACTGACAAAGGAAGAGGAGGATCCAACTCTAGGATATGTTATATGTAACACAAGGGACCTGACCTGGTTTAGGTAGCTATGAGACTCATAGCAGGATGGTTTCCGAGAGCATACCTATGGCTTCAGTGTAGTAATAGGGTTGAATGGCTTTATGTATACTCACAGTATTGAATTCATATTAATCGTCATGTAAACGATATGCTGAAGAAGCAAGCTCGGAATGAACAAGGAGACAGGCATTTGTTATGACTTTTCTTATTCACAAAAAAACATGACGTAGCTCAACCTCAGCTCGGGCAACAGGGGCACTGGCACACTGCCAAGCCAAGTCAGGTCAGGTGACCTAAGCGCCGGCAGAACAGCTTTGCGAGGCGCGCTTGCGGAGGAACCCCGGGGCTCCCCTGGAGCTTGTGGGAAGGTGCGATTACCTAATGAAACTACACTTGGTATAGATTGACAGTCTCAGGCTGCTAATCTTGATCATAACATCAACATCCCCTATAACCTTAACAAACTGGAGATGTAGCTTTCGCGCCGGGTTATGTCGCAGGATATATACCACTATAATCTTACCCTACTGTAGGTGCCTACGTCTTGCGATAGGTTATTATGCCACGGGGAATGCCTTCCAGTAACGGGATACCGGTAGTACCAACTTCGGCATTATCAGACCCTAATTACGAGGATTAGGTCATTAACTTTACGAGCACATAAGATCTCTTCGAAGCGATCGATCGTGTTTCTGGAGATATCCTTATCGTTACAAGTATACAAATCATTACATTTCTATTTATATTGTAAGCTAACAATCTAGATGTATCTCTCACTTCCTTCGCTGAGATTGAAGAACAACGAACAATCCGAAGGCGAAAATTTCGTTGGCGCCGCTATCTATCAGTAAGCACTCTATTCTGATCCTGATTGAATTGGAAAGTTGTGTGTATAAATGGCTATGGTCTCTGATGTAATTGTGTCCCTAGAGGAGATTACATGACATCTAGCCATCTTGGCACATTATGTAATACAACTACTGTAACTGTTCTCAATCAACGCGATCTAATCAGGTTATTTGACACTATCAGGCCGAAGCACGAATCCTAGTGATCACGATCCCTACTAGCCTTCACGAGGTTCTCCATACTTAGCTCTATGGAGAGTATATTGAACAGCTTCCCGCGAGTGGAGTACCACGAAATGCGTGGTTGCACAAAGCTGCTACTTACTTTCGTTCGAGTCATCCTGAAGGCGGTGGTGGTGGAGGAGAGGGTGACTCTAGCGGCGCTCCGAAGTCTCAACGTTTAGGACCTCGCGATTGGCCAACATTAGTTATCGAAGCTGGAGCCTCGGAATCTCTACATCAGCTACGCGCGGATATGCGTTGGTGGTTCGCAGCCTCTAATCATGACGTGAAGATTGTAATACTGGCCAAATTTGATCAACGACAATCCAAGATCATCTTAGAGAAATGGGAGGAGCAGGCGACGACCAGACTAGCCGCAACTTTGCAACCAGTTTTGCAGCAGACAATCACAATTACCCGCGACACCACGACGACTCCCGTATCATACAATGTCACTAATAGTGCATTGGTGCTGGACTTTAGCCTCCTTTTCCTCCGGAATCTAGGCCCACTTGAAAGGGATGTGGTAATCGGTGTTTAGTTTTTATAGCAGTATGCTGAGCTGGTCTGGTCTTAGGTTTGAAATTAAGTAAGGGGGATGTCTGCTTGTTGGTCGAAGGCCGACACACCTCAGTCCTATAATCTACCTACCTAAACAGCGTGTTCCCATTTACTCAAGAAATGTATTAAGAGATACTACGAGAGGTAAGGACTCGGAGGTTTGCTCTAATTTCACTTCATCGACCGGACAGCTTTAGCCAATGCAGCTTTTCCCTCTTAAGTCACTTGTGATTTACCGAAGATTTACTTATCCAAAGATCTATTGAGCGTCATGAATCCCACCCACACGCGGCGCTCTACAACTGGAATTGAACCGCGCGCGTCTCGCAAAGCCACGGCGCCCGGCGCTTAGGAAACGCGTTTCACTGCCCGGGAGCGCAGTCCATACTGCAACGTACTCTCGCCCCTTTTCTGAATTATACCTACCCCGCACAAACGACTTACTACCTAAAACGACCTCGAGATTTAGGATCGACATGACACTTAAGTTACGGCTCAGTCCACCTTGCTAAGGGCTCAGTTCCAAAAGTGGAAACAGATTTTGGCAAGGTCAATATTTAGGCAGACTATATCGCAAATTCTCATATTTCGATTGTAGTTCATGATGCTACTATACTACAAAACACATGGGTTTGATTATCACCAGGGATTCCTCATGCTTTGCACTTTTGCATGGCGAAGCCCCCTCACGAACCCGTCGCATAGTATTGCCTGAGCTCCGACAAGCCCTTCGTCCCATTTGTGATCATCTCTAGCGCCCAAGCTGGGAGCAGCCAACTCAACCACTTAGCATCTGTGGACTTTTCGCCGTACCAAATGCAACCACTCGCACCACCGAGAACGTCATTGACTATATGCCGAGCCGTCACATCAACATGTTCCATCTTAGGCTGCACTTTCCCATCGCGCTGGTCCTCGATGAGTTGCCGGATAGGTTGATAATACGAACTCGAAGGCATCTTAAATGGCTCCGGATTCGAATTAATGAAGACTGGCGTGTCGACCGCGCCGATCACCACTGTCACTACCCGTACGCCTAGCGGCTGTAGCTCAACGCGCATCGTATCCGATAGCTGCTTGATTGCTGCCTTGGATGCGCTGTAAATGCCTGCGTATACATCAAAGAAAAGTTAGTGAACAATGTCAAGTATGTCAGACAAGAAATGTATGCTGAGTTTCTCATACCTCCCCATGGAATAAATAGGTTCCAGACGATTGAGCCGTGGTTGACGATGACGCCTTTAGCTTTAATAAGCATAGGTGAAAATGCCTGCGTAATGACGAGCATGCTCCAGAAATTGACATCGAAGAGCTTCTTAGCCTCATCGATGTCTGCATCCAGTAACGGCATGACAAAATCGCGCCCGGCGTTATTGACGAGAATATCGAGTGTACCACCAGTACGGCTTCTTACTTGCTCGACGCACTTCGCAATCGATTCCTCCGAGGCCACCTCAAGCTCAAGAATTTCGACATCGTTAAGCTTCGTCAGTGTCCCTGCCTTCGACGTGTTGCGCAGCGTCGCAAACACATGATAACCTTTCTCGTGGAACACCTTTACCATGGCAGCTCCGATGCCGCCATCACTACAGCCCGTGATGAGTACTGTCTTCTTCGAGACCGGCATTGGTGCCGCTGTGTTATGTTGGTTGGTTGGTCGTTCAGCTGAAATGAGGGAAGTTGGGGGACAGAAAAGAAAAGAAAGACCAGCTGCGGAAGCGTGGCTCTGCACTTATAATCCTTCGCCATGTTACCATATTTGGTAATCTCGAATGTAACCTATGCTCTAGCGCCAATTATGCTAGACTTATTAATTTCCATGTTGACAATAATTAGTAGAAATAAGTACCATAGTGTTTGTCAGATGATATCGAAATATTTCACCGTATTTTCGCCATTATGTAACTACCGACTTGGGCTTTCTTGAGTCGCATATCACTTCAGCGGCCCTAAAAATGTGTACGAACAACCCTGAAGGCACACTAGAAAAATATATGAGCGCGGTGATCCGGAGAACGAGGTTCAAGACTTGAAGCGCTTATTGGTCTTTCCTAATCGGCCTCGTGAGACTCGACTTTTAATACCTCTATTTCGTATATGTCTACACGAGAGGATGATACTAATATCACCAAGTTGTAGGATCTCAACTTGATTACCATTGCTACCTATCCCTGTTATAATATTCAGATTCAATTATGCTTACGATATGGGTTAATATGGCGTTTCCTTTTATGCTGGCATTGTAAGACTTGTTTTTAGTTTTGTCCGAGGTGATCGGGCTCTTGGTCGGTGCTGGCGCAGTGATAACTACACCGACAAGACAAGGCCCTTATGCACCGCGGCTTTTCTCATTATCTACTAGCTATCAATCTAGGTCCAGGCCGTGTCAGAAGTTCACCTCTGAACTACGGTTATCGCCGATGTTCTTGCCGCTTTTATCGGCTCTGCTATCGCCATGCAGCTCGGGAGGTGAAACCCCTTTGTCTTCCGTGAATATATGGTCT
Source organism: Hypoxylon crocopeplum (assembly GCA_022578875.1). Classification (NCBI taxonomy): domain Eukaryota; kingdom Fungi; phylum Ascomycota; class Sordariomycetes; order Xylariales; family Hypoxylaceae; genus Hypoxylon; species Hypoxylon crocopeplum. The sequence continues at coordinate 24,110 of MU399641.1, read as the reverse complement.
TTCTTAGTGATACTTTACGCAGTATCGTTTACACTGGATTATCAAGTGTGTATTAGATTGGATACAAAATATTTGGTGGTGTTAAATACTCGCTCCTGCGAACCTAACATTGTTAGTCACGTTGATGAAGCCTGATTTGATCGGAATGACTCGCTGACTACCTAGGCTCCCTATTCTCGTGTAGCGCTATATCAGTACCATGTGAAGGCATTCATATGGAAAGGAAGTGCTCCCTTTCATCCTGGGGAAGGTTAGGTCAAATGGACGAGAATGCAGGTACGCAGGTAGCCTTAGGTAATCGGAAATATCTCGGTCAAGTCCTCGATGACCGGGAGCGGCGGGTTGACCTATAAACATAACTAACATGTTTGACAGACCAATCAGAACACGCCATTCACCACATGGCATTTTATCGGGCGTGTAACTCAGTGGTAGAGTGCTCGCTTCGCATCTTCAAGGGTTCAATTGCGAGAAGTCCAGGGTTCAACTCCCTGCTCGTCCATTCTTTTTCCTCTGTCTACGCAACTACTAACAGTTTCTGCTTTCTGTTTTTTATAGAATTTTCTTTGCGTATGGAGCCCAATAGGACGCCATTTCAGTGAAACACCGCATATATGTACCGTCTTCATCACGAGGGAGTAGGATTACGGCATCGGAACAGTTTGAATCTTGAGCGATATACAACGCTTTACATTGCGTTATACGCCCCTAAACCCTAGAACTCAAGGAAGCTTATTATCTTCGCAAGGCCCTGTAGATCGCATGCCAAAGTACTGGCGGACTCCTTGTCTACCTATCCCTCCGTGTATCCTCTACTGAAATCGATCACCCATGCCTCCTTATTAACATCGATTAAGACGTTCGCCGCCTTCACATCGCCCCAAATGATACCGGCTGCGTGTAATCGTTCGACGGTAGACTTGACCTGAGCAGCCCATTTGCGTCGCAAGGAGATAGGTACGCCGGGCTTCGCAGCACAGGCCAAGGTTGAGGCCTTACAGTCGATATTGGTGAGTAAGAGTCCGAATGTCAGACCAGTGTCATCTCGGACCAGGCCATGCAGGCGAGAGATGCATAACTCTTCTCCTAGCTTCGCATCGTCTATCTTCCCGTAATTGCTTAACTCTCGTTTAGCAAACTGTACGTCCCCCTGTCGCAGTAGTTTGAAGAAGAAGAAGTTCTCTGCGCCCACAGGCCGTACCCTCTCTGGCATTCCCGAGAGGGCTTCTTCCGGTCGCTCAGCACAGATCTCAATATCTGAGGGAACGAACGATGGCCATCGTGAACAGAGCTCGTTTGGAAGACGAACACCATACCTAGGGTCGTCCCCGTCGACCTCGCTAGTTACATACGGGAGTGGGGTGAGTGCTTCGGCAACTGCACATAGTGCAAAGAACTCGGTCTCGGGGAAGAAGAAGTCATGAAGCGTCGATACGGCGCCTCCGTTCAGAGAGGGTAGGTCGCGAAGAAGAGGAAGAAATGGTTCGATAACCCAGTCATAAAAATCATCTACGGTCAAGCCATCTATCTCAAACTCCTCGGCAACTCGAAGGAAGAAGAGATAACGTTCCTTGAGTTGAGGTGATTCGTCAAAGAATTCGGCGAAGAGGCGGATAACTAAGCGCTTGCCGTTACACATGACTGTCACCTCGGATTCAGTATTTCAGTCGCTGAAAGTAAATTCGGTGATAGCATAAGGCGGTATATCAGCCGCCATAGTGAGGTCTGCCATTGTAAGAGGGTGTGTGGGGCTGTTTTAACAGCTGCGTGCTTAGCTAGCCGACTCCTTGGTGGAATTAGAGACAGGTCGAGCCTCGACGCGTCTGAGTTGAAGTTAAGAGCTGCGGCGGGAGACCTTCGGACTGTTCCAGGAGGTTGTTATTTTTCATGACTAACCATCTAAATAGTGTCTCTAGCAGTCAAGGAGAGTGAGGAAGGTACCATAGTAGAGAAGGTGAGAATGGGCGTTTTGAAGCAGTTAGCCGCGTTTGGATAAGTGTAGAAATGAACTTAAAATGTAACCCGAAAAGCAACCCCAGAAGTATCCCCCTGGACCCACTCATCCACTAATACTAATGTGGGTGTAAAATCTAGCATTCTACGACACCAACACCAACACCAACACCAACAGTCATTATTGACAATTGCTCAAGTAATGGCCGCAAACCCTCAGCCTTGTAGTGCGTTTTATGTGGAGATGGCTCTTAAGCTTGGGGTGAGAGAATGGTTGCCAGGCCTGCCGTGAAAACTGTTGGAACGGGGACTCACGTAAGGCTCACGGTCTGGATAAATGATGAATACCTACTTAAGTGTGATAATCCATAGGTATGTAGGTAGGTACTTAGGGATATACACGTACTTGATATGCGATGATTGTACAGCAAAAGCCGGTGTATTCACCAGTCCTGAGTCAGATATATCGTCATTCATATGTTCTTGAGTATGGCTTGGTAACACAACGCCAATATCTAGACAAATGTAGGCACGATTGCACACAAGCTAATCATGCAACTAAGTTTGTCCCAATAATGCAGCTCCTGGTCAGCTAGATCATCTTGGGCCCAAATTGCCTGGAGCAGTAGCTTGACGTGCAGCAGGGATCGTGAGGAAATATTCTTTTCGGTCCTGAAGATGAGTTCGAGAATAATAGCCCGTTGATCATCCGTCCGAGCTTCGCAACCGAAGACGAAAACGGGAAATTGTCGCTCACAGGAATTCAGTTTAGAAAATATGGCGAAGGCTTGGTCGATCTGCTGCTGAGTCCCGGATTGCTGGTCGAGCAGATTTCCGGATACCCGATGAAGATATACCAAGAGCGCCAGTCGATACAACTCCACGATCTTCGCCGCACCTGAATCGTCTTCTCCTGTAACTGGGCCTAGACTGTTCCTGATTCTCCAATCGAGCACTTTTAAGAAGCTTTTATAATCGTCCAGCTCTTCGGAAGTCATCATGTCTGGTGGTCCCGCGGACACCGCGTTGCAGACCTCCGATAATAAGTCTAGGATAGCGAAAGTAGACGGCGTTGCAAGGGATATCTATGTGATTTCCAATTAGAAAACTTCTCCGGCATATTGATCACGTATGTATACGAACCTCTGCGCAGGCTCTTCGTGGGATTGGTGGGATTGGCATGGCATCTCCGCGCCAATGCCGAAGACTGAAGCGGGCTAATACATCGTGATAGTAAACCCAGTCTACCAAGATAGCTAAATCACTATCCCCGTGAAGTGTACTGAGGCCGGCTGCTTTGATGACCTCCTTGACACCACATATGTACCAGGTCCATTGCTCTGACGTACACGATGCTTGGTGGATCTAATGAACAAAGTTAGCACACAATGAACTTGTAAGGGCGAACATGATACTAACCTCGAATGAGCACAATAGCATTCCTGCAGCGACGTGCTGGATTGCCTCCATAGGACCGATACCACCCTTCGAGGCAGCTGCCAAGGCGTTGAGAGCAGATACTTTAAGCTGGACAGCCTGCATTTGAATACCGTAGCGATGTAGCGAAGACAAGCTGAGCAGCGACCGGAGTACTGCTGCGGAAGAAGGTGTGTTGCTAGATAGAGCGATACGAACGAGGACATTACCCAAGTTGGTAGGGTCGTGGCCAAATGTGGTTAGAGATCGAGAAGCAACGCATTGGACTAGGCTTGTTAATTCTTGAAGTGATGCTGGGAAAGGCTGCATCCACATACAGTATTGAAATAGGTATTTGTCCTTAATATCCAACACTGATGGATTCCATAACATAGGTATCTGTAAGATTGGCCGAGTGAATTCTAAGGCATGTCAGTTGCCTACCACCCTATCTTACAGATTAGCGGGCTGCTTACTGTTTGGTACCGAAGATGTCAAGTAGTAGTGCATCTCAATATCCAGGAAAGACACGTGAACAAGGTGTGCGTCGGAGAAATGGCGAGGCTTCTTTGCATGGAATGGTATCTTTCCAACAATGGCGCGCCTACTATCACCTGCATTCGGCCAGGACAGCCGAAGACCGTATCCCTGGCATTTCCTCCTCGATCGGATGCACTGCAGACAAGTCGGAGTAGCCCGATCACAGAGGATTCTACGATCTGATATCAACGTCATTAGATTTGTTTTAGTGTTGGGTCTGATATTGGCCTACCTCTACACGTCCCACAGCTTCGATTCGCAATCGCCATATTCAAACCCTTTCTATCGATTCTCGCTTAGTGAACTTGATATTCCTCCCAACTATTGGCTTCTTTTCTAGCGTAGTTGAGATGGTGGCTGCTTGGGCAGCACAAGGATTATCTGAGATTGATGCATTAGTTGTTGGATGTATGATGCCCGTAAAGCCGCGTTCGTAGAAAGTTGCCTACGTTGCCACTAGCTCAGCTCGGCCTCAGGATGCTTAACCCCGTAACGGTTCGATAAACTTCTCATAGCCTGCCTTAGCCTAGTCGACGCCGCCCCTATTACCTTGGCAGAGACTAATCTCGACCGGCACATGGAGGTTTTACCCTTGATGCACTTCATGCAAGTCAGACGCGGGTTCAGATGTTCGGCAACTTTGCGCGGACGTGCATTTGACGGTGCAATGCTAGCACGAATCGGGATAAGTTCTCATTCACCTTCAAGACCTTAATTCCGATCATTAATAATCCAATTGTCTCTTTGCTCATTATTAACACTAACGTACGATTTCCAACGGTGCCATTCATTCATGCAAGGTTCCCGAGAATTGAGAAGAGTGTCAACTATTCGCGAAATTTATAAGCAATCAAGATTACCAATAGTTAACTTAGCCTAGATTCGGAGGATGTTGGTTGACAAGTCTCTATGGACGATAGTTTGGAGACTCGAGGAGAACGGGTATATATTTGAAGCCTTGCTCAGTAACTTCTTGCCGTTACCATTAATGTAGAAAATTACAGTCTGCATCAAAGCTTCTTTGTCTCGAGATTCTAACTATCAGAACACTCTACAACGAAATATCTCTCTATTCGTTCACAATGCCGTCGTACGTCATCACCGGCGTTTCGAAGGGTCTAGGTGTGAGTTCAATGAACATTTTTGGTGCATATGGCCGAATCAAGTCTAACTGCGTCTCTTAGTTTGAGTTCCTGCGCCAAATATCCAACGATCCAAAGAACACGGTAATTGGTTTGGTTCGAGACAAACCCACGACCGACAAGAAGGTCGCGGAAGAACTAAAGGGGCGGTCTAACGTATATATCTTGAAGGCCGACATCACCGACTATGATGCCCTAAAGGTTAGAGACATACCACAGGCTATCTAAGTCATTACTAACGCGCCTTGACAGAATGCAGCTGCGGAAGCTACTAGAATCCTTGGTGGGCGTCTTGACTACCTCGTCGCCAACGCAGCCTTCGTATCCACGTGGGACGCATTTGATCCCATTGGAGTCTTGTAGGTGTTATATCTGTATTCGATACTTAGAGGTGGGCTGACATGTCGAAACAAATAGGGCAAACACGCCGAAGGAGATGGAGGAGCACTTCAACACGTTGATGAAAACCAACGTCCTTTCTAACATCTATCTTTTCAACTTGTTCATGCCGCTTATCCTCAAGGGCCAGGCCAAGAAGGTCATAACCATATCTAGCGGCATGGCGGACATGGACATGGTGAACAGGTTCGACATAGAGCATGCGTCTCTATATGCCACAAGCAAGGCCGCGATGAACATGGTAACCGCCAAATTCAACGCTCAGTATAAGAAGGACGGTGTCCTTTTCCTAGGAATTTGCCCAGGAATGGTCGATGTTGGCCATTACAAGAATGGTACGATCCCCATCACACTTTGGCTCATATCAGCGTCCTGACTTCATTCACAGCAACTCCGGATCAGCTGCAGGCCTTGGGAGGGATGACACAAAAGTTCTCAGAGTATGCGCCACACTTCACCGGCCCAGCTACCCCCGAAGATTCCATTCAGGACGTGATGTCAGTATGGGAAAGGTGCAGTGTCGACAATGGAGATGGTGGCGCTTTCATATCTCACAAGGGGAACAAGCAATGGCTATAATTTAGTTGCACCGACTTGTCGGATTCGCCTATTAGATGGTCATGTTCGTCAGGCATAAGCTAGAGGTCTTCATCCTTAAACGCACATCAGCAATCATTTAAAACTTTGAATCGAGATATTACTTCTACTGCATTCTTTTATAGGAATTGCCCCCAGAATGTTTCGAATCTAGCATCCTCTATTAAAATATTCCAATCAAAGGTATATTTATATTTAATACCTAAGGACAGTAGCAAATCCTCCTGGCCTTGGTTATTAAACGTCCTAGAGCTTCCTGTTCCCGAAGATCGAAACCCCGCGTCAGAGCTATACTTCATCGATGTGATGAGTGAATATTGTAGGTTATACTACAAACATTCAATGCCTTAGGCTAATAAGTTTGAAAGGGTTATTTTTAATAACGGCTAGCAAGGTGAAGATAAGGCTCGGTATGTCCGTATGCAGGATATCCCTCGCAAAGCCTAGAAAGATCCTAATTTGATATATACTTAACACAGTATGCATGATGCCTTGAATAGATTGCCGCTAGATCTAAAGTTCACGGTACTTTATTGGACCGTTATTGTTTCGTCTATGCAACAGGATTAGCCACCGCGTTACGCTGTTTCTGTCTGGTCGTGATCGTCGCAGCGTCGGATGGCATCTTGTCGTTCAAGTCGTCGGCTAGTTTCAGTTAACGAGCGTAACAAATGTTCATGCGGTATAGGGGAAAGAGTGTAGTAAAAATTGTAAGGGGAGAAGGCTATCCTAGCACCGTTACGGTAGGTAGAGATACTACATAGAAGAGAGCAACATAAGATGTAATTGCTATGGGGATATGAAATAAGAGGTGTCCTAGGGCCGAGACTCTGGAGGTAGTGTAGGTACCTAGTTTATATGGAATGTAATCTCTTCTGATTAATTCAAAGATCGGTTGGAATATTGGTTCATTAAAGAATTTATGTGTGGTCTCTGGTGTGATTTCTCTCTAGTCGAACGTTGGGGGAGATGTCGAGGTAGGTTTGATAAAGGCGTATCTTAAATGAGATTGCGAAAGACACCAAGCTGGAGCTACTTCGTACGTACCACTAGCAACCATATATACTACATTTTTAGCGTTTATTATATTATCCTATAAAGCATTGCCTCACGACTTAAGTCGTCGCCTAAACGTATCCAACTACCATCCATTACCCCATTCACGTACGCGTCACCCAGGATATTGTAGTGTGGATCATCATCACAATCTTGTACCACATTTCGGAGCATGAATGGTACAGAGCCCCCGTACAGAACTGTGGCAAAGTCTCCAGCTCATGTCGAGCCAGGACCAAGACCAATGAAGCCGTTGATTCCTATGAAGAAGCGACGGTTCCGGCACGCGCTTTCGAGACGGTAATAAAGCTTATTTTCGGGATCATTGGTCTCGGCTCCAGCAATTAACGCGTTAAAAAAGCTGCGAAACACTCGTAATTCGTCATCATCTGGTATCCGACCAACTATGTTGCCAGCTATCAACGTCGATGCCAGCATAGGAGAGAAGCTATGGTCGATTCCCTCGTTATCTCCCCATAGTTCTAATTCTGCTTGATTGCCGGCCCTGACGATGTCGAGAATTGATACGAGCAGTTTGGCAAGCGCTTCTCTACTCTCCCATATCTCAGATGTGAAGGGATCACTAGCTTTGTCTACCTGAGTGACCATATGCCTAGCAAGGGCGAGTGTCTCTGGCCCTGCAAAGTCTGATCTCGCGTATTCTGCGAAAACGCCCACGCCATTATCTGCTTGAAAGCAGTTGAATGGAATGTTTTCCGCGTCGCGCTTTTCATCGAAAGGGCGGTCCACGCGAGCAACCCAGGAAGGAAAGGTATCTAAGCCATCGGGTTTGACATCACTACGGATTGCCTGGAGAATCCGTAGGCTGTTCAACTCCTGAACAGAATATCGGGTAGCATCACACAAGATTCGCACAAATGGCTTGTTATAATCGGTCACTAGTAGAGAAGCATCAGCCCCTTCGGTTGTTTCGGACGGTGCTGGTAATAACCCGACAATTGCAAAGACTTTGTCCTTGGGCTCGGACGACAGTCGATACTGTGCCAGGAGAATCAAGGCGCTTAGGTCAACTTCATACGCGTTCTCGGAGGCATTGTAAGCATCTCTATCATCAACTAAGGACCATAGATCTGCTGCATTATGTAAGCCATCGTGGTCAAACAGACGTCGTGGAATAGAATTCTGGTTATAACAAAGCCAGATCGCCGCCCTGAGTAGGTCGACGAGCTTAATGACCAAGTTAGGGCCACAAAAACACATGCTAACGGGCGCCAGAGCAGCTTCTTGAACTACCCACAAACGTCTGCGCTCGGAGTAAGACGCCATTTGATTAAGATTGGAAACGATTATAATCAGCTTACCGAAACCAGGGGCGGTCAAAGAACGAGAAAAGAGCGCTTTCATCCAAATCGCACTCGATCGATTGGTTAAGCGCTCTATTCACTCCCCATTTATACTCCCTCATCATATGGTGGAACTCGGAAAGACGATTTGTCTTTACGTTAATCTCCTGAAGTAGGTCCGTGATGCACGCGATAGCTCTCCTAGCCATCTCGTCTTCGTCACCGAGGTAAATGAGGTTCAACTGTGCATACTCGTAGATTTGAGACATGAGGGCCACTTGGGACCCCCTTTCGTGGAGGTCTTCTTGATTTATGCAGATCGCATCGATCCAAACCCGCCGCGATTCATGCTGCTTCCTCATACATTTGAGCGTTGCGAGGGAGCTAGCGGGAACATCGAAAGCAGAGCCATCGAGCATGATTGTAGCGCGGGCTGACGCGTCACCCCAGCAGTAGGATATAGTCTCGTACGGCGTTGGGTCTGCAAGAGACGTGTAAACGAGATTAGCCTGCAGCGTCGTGCTGCTGACTCCCGGAAGTACATCTAGCAGTCGTATTTCCCTCTTTACGGGATCAAGAGCGCGGTATGGAGGATTATTCCTCAATTTCGGGGCTTTTAGTGAATAACAATGTTTGGATTATGCTTCTGGCCCCGTTACCTGTACCTGGGATTCGGGGGGTCGTGTTTGGATCACGATACCTATGAATCTCAAATGTTGGTGACTTGCTTGATGTAAGAACTAGAATCTAGAATACATATTACACAGATTCGATGTACTGCTTACATCAAATGTCACGTGAAGTTAGGAAGCCGGGATAATGATACTCCGCTCCGATACTCTCTAAGTACCTAGGTATCTACCCCTGAATGCCTACTTGCTAGACCTTGACACAAGATCAAGTAGGTAGGTAGATACTGACACTATGGCCCCAAGAGAAGAGGGATGTAGATTTCCACCTTATCACTATATACAAGTATTTGTCTAGCTAGGTAAGTATTTTGTGTCTGTGATTTATGGAATCAAAGGGTAAGGAGGCGATGTTCGTATTATTCGGTTCCTTGGGTAGATTTCAAAAAACCTCCAAGTAATTGCTAATAAGGTATGTGTGGGTGAAAGCATTTTAATCGTAAACAGGAAAGAGGGTAGGAAATAATAAAATAATACGGAAGAAAAATATTGAGCAAAAAAGGAATATCAAGCAAAAAAGGGTTGCCGGGTGCTGGATTCGAACCAGCATCTCCCTCATGGGCGGGTCGCCGGAGTTAGCGCGTCTGCGGTGTGTGGCAACCACAATTTTGAGCGGTGTCTGCAGCCACATTACGGGGCAGGTGTTTTTCCCATTAAACCAACCCGGACTTTTGTTTCTGAAAGTTCTACTGGTTATTATGCTATATGACCCTTTCGGCAAGGCTCGGTTATTGCTGTGGGACACCGGGAAAGGGGAAGGCAGCAACTACCGGTTAGGTGGTTGCCTCATGGGGGTTTTTATGTGCAGTCGCTACTGCGGGCGACTTCCTCCTCGAGATTTCTGCTCTTTTACGCCTGTCAGAGCTGTCACTATTCTTCGCCCCTTTTAGAAGAGACTTCGGCATAGTTGGAGGGAAAACAGTATTCGTGGATGTAGTAATTTTACTCATCATTGACTCAAGTTCGAATACTTGAGAGAACCACCACCTAACGGTGTAGCTGAATATGGGTACACTTAGAATTGCGGGCTACCGGTTACAACGCACCAAATGCAAAGGGTGGGATGACGTTTATGATGCTGTTTATGAAGGCGATGGAACTCGAGGGCTAGTACAACGTGTCATCAAAAGGAGTTGAGGAATAATTCTTGGATGTTCCCGAATTCAAGCTCAGACGCAAGCCTTAATTCCTTTCTTAATGCCACGAACAGTGTACACGGTACGAGCATGGCCAAGACAATCGCCCTCGTAAGTGCAGAATATGCGCTGCCACGATACGACTCTCTGACGAAGGATGTTAGGGAACATGCCTTACCTAGTTGTTATTGGGATACCGTTATCAGGAGATTTGCGTCGCAGATGGGAGTGTATCCATACCACAGAGGAATAGAACATAGCCTACCCCCCACGCTCCCTCCGCCTTATTCGAGGCAACAGTACCATCACGGATTTCCCTGCTCCACGAATCATAGAATACGCTTGCATTGTCGTTGTAATCCGTGACATACGACTGAATGGTCAAACCCCAAGCTCATATCAACCATTCAAAGAGGCTCACATTGACAATTCTCGCTCACGACGTGGAACTCAAGGTCGGTGGCTTCTGCAGCGTCGGATTACCACTGGAACGTCTCTCCCAAGCTCTGCTCCTGTATGGAGAAGTTGTATCGACTTACTAACATGCCCATTCCGTCTACAGGGCCCGATATCACGTCAACGACAATGGCTACTCTTTCATATTATCTATCAGGTTCCCCTTAAATATACCAGCGCGTAGTCAAGGAGATCCGGACGACTTTCACCTCAGAAGGCGAGAGCCGTCTTGGACCAAACTAAACTCATGCGTTCTTCTACGAGCTGCATCGACGAAACACTACGTCTCTCTCCTCCGGGCGGCGGTTCGCTCCGACGCCAAGTCGGGACCGGAGGAATATGCATCGGAGAGGATTTCATTTCCGAGGGATGCGTGGTCAGCCTGGGAGTATACGCGATCCATCACCATGCCAAATACTGGACAGACTCTTTTGTCTTTAGCCCCTACCGACTGATTAATGGCGGGGAGCTACGAAACAGGGTACTGGATAGAGACAACCGTACTCCCCCTTTAGCATTGGTGCCCGGAGCTGTGTAGGTAAGCCCCTCGCTCTGGCCTAGGTGATGCTCACCTATGCCAGCTTGCTCTGGGAATCTGACTTTCGGCGAAAGGAGCATGATGTCGAATCCTGGGAAGCGGGAGAAGATACTAAGGGGTCAGCAACTGAGTATACACTCAGAGACCATGTCACAGGGCAGAGTGGAGGCCCTATTTTGTGCTTTAAAGCCCGATTCTAGGTCATAGATACTTCGCTAGGATATCGGAGTGATAGTGTTCCTGGTAATTCTCCTCCATAATAGTATAATAAATGAATTTTCGACATTTATCGTGACAATTCTGTTAAACGTCCTCTTTACTGTTTCTATAAATAGTTTGTGTTGAGTTGTGACCATCGCCCCTCAAAATATCATATCACCACCCTTTTAAATAATAGAAAATGGACCTCTCCACTATTTTACCTGTAAACTGAAGTTCAGGTAACAATGCTACTTTGAGAGATTTGTTGGTCACTCCTTAGTAGGTATGACACTTCCAACCCTATCATCCCTTACAGGTACCCTAGGTACCTGCTATGAGCGTACAGGTTTCACACGGAGCGACCTTGATTTGGCATTCGTGATTTTTGTAACCTATAATCCGGCGGTATTTAATGTGCAGCTTCGACTAACATGAATTTTTATGCATGTTCCATTTGAAGTATCTTTGCATTGTAGACATCCATGGCTTCCTCCAATACTCTTTGTCTGCGTATAACCACACATTCCTGCATAAAAGTGGAACCAACCCCTATTCTTTTGATCATTATGCTTCTAGCCATCACATTAATAAATGATTAGATTAATCTGGCCGCCTGTTATGTTGACTGCATATAACAGCATGCAACATGCGTCTTATTACGGTGGTTTCTTATGCCGACTAATCACATTCCATTTCGGACCGAGTTGTGACTGGTCATACACGAGGATCCTGATCGGGTAGCTCGGTAGGTACCAAGGGATGGGGGAGACCGCTGGACTGACAAAAGGCTTTCAGCACTTGCGAATGGCCCCCAACATTAATTACAATACCAAAACCACTTACAATTTAAGTATATCAAGATTTCCTTTTCGGTGAGAAGCAATACGAGATAAACACCATCATGGAAGAAGAGGCAACATCAGTTTGCGATCTGTTTGGACGGTGGGCTCGTGACCAACCTGATCACACTGCTATATGGTTTGAGTCTAGAAAGATTTCGTATCGGGAATTGGACAATGCCGCCTCTAGGATCGCACGCATTCTATCCAACAGACAGATTCAGCCGGGGGACATAGTTCCTGTGTTGGCAACTCGAAGCTGCGAGATGGTCGCCAGCTTCCTGGGAGTGCTGAAGACTGGCGCGTGCTATGTGCCTATGGACATCGAGGCCTGGGGTGAGGAACGCATTACTTCGACTCTTGACAGAGTCAAAGCAAGTGTATTAGTGAACTTGGGCACTTCCGAGTATCCAGGGTACGACGTCATCTCACTCGATGAAGTGAAAGCCGCAGTCGAGACAGCCGTTGGCGGCGAACAAGGAGCCCAGCAGGAGGTTCCCCGAGTTCGAATGAAGCCGACGGATCTGGCATACATAGTTTTCACATCTGGAACGACGTCGAAGCCTAAAGGGGTCATGGTATCTCACCATTCTCTGCTGAGCTATGTTGTGAATGGTGATGAGGAAACGCCTTTGAATACCAACCCTCGGCCAGAAGATAAGACCCTACTCACCTTCTCCCCGGGGTTTGACGGTGGTACAGGGATGATCTTTGCTACGCTTTGCAACGGTGCTCAATTGATAGTGTCGGCCATCTCAGATTTCGAGAGTTGGGCAGCTCGTGCTACTATTATAATAGTAACGCCATCGATGCTATCAGCCATTCACAATGTCAAGGCATGCACCCAGCTCAGAACTTTGATCATTGGCGGCGAAGCTCCTAATCTGCCACTCATTCGGAAGTGGTCAGCTCCAGGCCGCACTATATTCAATGGATATGGGCCGACGGAGACTACAGTCGGTTGTCTGATTGGCCGAGTCGACCCCTCAAAGCCAATTACTCTCGGTCGTCCTACACCTAATAACCGGGTAGTATTGCTTGACGGAGATTCCGAATCCGACTATGGCGAAATCTGCATGATGGGACCATGTTTGGCAGTTGGTTACTACCAGGACGAGGCACTCACCACTCAGAAATATCCATATTGGCATGGAGAGCGAATCTACCGGACGGGAGACTTCGCGCGGAGAACAGAATACGGACTCGAATTCGCCGGTCGAGCGGACAGTTTCGTTAAGAATCGAGGATTTCTGGTGAACCTTGATTCCCAGGTGATTACCATGCTACTGGAGACTGATGCCCATATGGCTACGGCTTTTATGCATCGTGGTCGCCTTGTGGCTTTTGTTACACCAGAGACCATGGATGTTCGGTCGCTTCGTCAGAGCCTCTTACGCACTCACGACGCATTCCTTGTTCCAGACGAGATTCGTGCTGTGCAGGTCATTCCCCTAACTCCCAACGGCAAAGCCCATAATCGAGCCCTGCAACAGCTCCTAGATGTTGAAATTCCACCGGATGACAATGATGGCCTGTCTCGAGTCTCGAAAATGCAGACGCTGAAGAGGGCCATTGCCAGCGCAACTTCATTACCTCTCTCAGAGGTCTTGAACGATCGCGGATTCCTGGATTTGGGAGGCAATTCTCTTGCAGCTTTGAAGGTCATATCATACCTCCGTAGCAAACAACTTAGTTTGGACCTCAAGGACTTGCTGAATCTGTCAGATCTCGGCGCTGTATGTGATGCTATGCGAAACAATGGCCCGGGTGCAGACAAGACGGCACAAGCGACAATAGACAACGATCATGGTGATGAGGAAGAAGATAGTGTCAAACAGGAGTTGGCCACGGGGCCCATGACAGCACTTCAGTCAAAGATGGCCCATACAGGCTTAAAGAAGCCCGGTGCGAACGCCTCGCTACTTCGCATCCGCATTCCAAACACGGAAAGGACTTTCGACAAGTTTGGGTTAAGGAAGCCTGGTATAAAGTATTACACAGACACGCTACCTTCCGCACTGTCTTCTTGTTGAAGGAGGAGATGCAGCAAGTTAAGCCAGGATTAGACATAGATTGGAACGAGGAAGAGACAACGGCTGACCGACTAGATGACGCTGTCCACGCACGTTCAATGGATATCCGAAGTAGGATGCTCTCTTTGGATGAACATGGGGAGACTTTTGTCCCGGTAAACGTGCTCCACTTGATCACCGTGCCCGGAGTGTCCTTGACCTTGCTGTTCTCGGCGCATCATATCCAGGCAGACGGATGGTCACTCAGCCTCATAGTGAACGAGGTTCAAGCAGAGTTGCTAGGCGAAGAGTTGCCGCTGACCAAAAACTCTCCACAATTCATTGAAGTCGCTCTTGCACAGAAGCAACAGCAAAGTAACCCGGAGGGTATTTCTTTCTGGGTTGGCATACTTCAGGACTATCCAGTTCCCCCTATATTGAATCTACCCAAAGCACCATCAAGTCAGAAGAGGTCTGAGTGGACTAGCAGTTTGGAATTGGATCTAGGATTTGATGTATCAGAACTAGAACAAGCAGCACGACTTCGGGGTGTCATACCATCGACGCTAATCTATGCTGCCTGGGGCTTGGTGCTGTCGAATCACATATCATCTGATCGAGTGGCCTTCGGCGCCGTCTTCTCAGGACGAAATCTCGGGACCGTACCAGGCGTGGAATACGCGGTTGGACCGGTGTTCAGCACAGTACCGTTTCCTATCGGCTTGGAAGGCAAAAATGAGGTTCTTGAGATGCTTTCCACTATTCACAATAGCCTTTTGCAAATGCTCGAGTTCCAATGGTCCGCCGCGGAAGTAATGGCTTCCATGACTGGCGAAAATATTGACCGAACTTTACAGACGCTCGTGGTAACCGAATATGACTTACCGCCCAACGAAGGGCCTCTGTCCTGGGTAGTTGATAACGATGATGTGATGGAATTCGGGATATCTTTGTTGATTGAGAGAAGTGCGAGTAGGCATGACAATAACAACGACCAAGCACTGCAAGCTAGGATCCTTGTGGATAGCTCACGCTACGCGGAGTCGAGCATCCTTAAGCTTCTGAGGTATTTCAAAATGCCATGAAGAGTCTCATGGACACCAGAGTTACTCATCTGCAGGAAGTCCGGCCTAAACTCATGGATGAGGAGGAGAAGCTGTTTCTTCTTCAAGCTCCTAGTGCGTTTGACGGAGACACAATTCAGGACTCTCATTCGGGTCCTTGTACAGTAAAGGATATGTTCGAACTCGCTGTCTCTGAGTGGCCGCACCTTTGTGCCATTGAATCTACACGGCATGGGACTTTCTCCTACAGCGAGCTAGGCGAAGCATCCAACCGGGTCGCCATAGAGGTGAAGCGACATCTGCAAGAGAAGTCTCCCAAAGACGTAGTTGTCGGCGTACTATCTGATGGCTCGCCTCATTGGATCATTGCTATTATGGCTGTGTTCAAGGCCGGCTATATTTGCTGCCCAATCGATATTGGTCTCCCGACCCGTCGGATCAAGGCTGTCACTCAGCAGAGCGGCGCTTCATTCTTTCTATCTTCGAATCAATCATGCCTGGATAATATTCAGAACGCTGAAGATCATTGCTATTCTTTTGCCAACAATGCCGTTGTTATTGTTGATGAATTTCTGCAAAACACATCAGCTGCCTCCACCGAGAACCTAGAGACGATTACTCAACCGGGGGATACTATCTATCTCGTGTTTACGTCTGGAAGTACTGGAGTTCCGAAAGGTATGCATGACAGAAATTAAATTTGACGAAACTATTCGGGAAGCCAGTTAACATTACTCTCCTAGGCGTCCCACTGCGCAATCTCACAGTCCTTAACGCTGTGTCTGTTCCTGCTATTCGACTCTTCGCAGCCCCGGGCCGGCGTATTTCCCAACTGAGCGCTCTAGGTAAAACTCGGAACCCCTATTTTCATGGATCTCCCTGATGAACTGAGTTAAGCTGACATGGAGACGGTACAGGCTTCGATATGGCCCTTGTGGAGATCGTTAGCTCCCTCTGTTATGGAGCAACTCTGGTGCTCAAAGACCCAGATGAGCCTTTTGAGCATCTAAAGCATGTAAACGCAACATTTGCAACACCTTCACTTTTTTCGGCCTTGTCACCTGACGACTACGAGAACTTGGATACGGTGGCACTAGCGGGCGAATCGGTTCCGCAAGCGCTTGCTGACACGTGGGCAAAGAAGGTGCAGAACTTGATTAATCTCTACGGACCAAGTGAGGTGAGATATATTCCTTCCGGAGCGGGCTATTTGTTAACGTATATGTATATATAGTGCGGGTGCGCGTCGGGGACTCTATTACTACCTGGTAGTGAAGTCAGTATAGGCCGAGCCCTTCCAGGGATGCGGTTCTATATACTAGATCACCAACAGAGCTTGAGTCCCCCAGGGATCATGGGGAGATATATATCTCTGGTGTTCAGGTCGTACAGTCCTATTGGGGTGGCAGTCGCGAGCACCAGAACAAGTCTCCGTTTGTTCCAAACCCCTTCTCCTCGGGGCCTGAGTATGATACCATGTACCGCACTGGCGACTTGGGGTATTGGAATGAAGACATGAACATTTCGTACACAGGACGCATCGATAACCAAGTCAAAGTCCGTGGGTTCCGCGTTGAGCTCGAAGAGGTGGAGAACGCCCTCCTTACTGCGAACAGAGACTGCGTACAAAATGTCGCTGCCATAGCCATCATGGGTGGTACTAGTGAGCCCGAAGACCATAGTCTTCGTATCGTGGGGTTTATTACACCCCAAGATGTCGATGTGACGGCTTTGCGTGCCAAGCTATCTTTGCTACTTCCAACTTTTGCGCGTCCATCGCAAATATTCGCAGTATCCGAACTACCCAAGACTTCTAACATGAAACTGAACCGTGAAGCGCTCAAGACTTTGGCGCTTGAAGTACAACAACGGTCAGGCCTACAAGAGAAGGGTGACCATGACCTGTCCCCCACGGAGAACGTCATCGCCAAAGCATGGAGTGACCTCCTGGGTCTAGGCAAAGCCACTAGAATCCGCACAGACGATGACTTCCTTGCTATAGGAGGTAACTCGATTTTGGCTATCAAAGCAGCACGCTTGATTACGGCATCCATAGGCCACCGCATTCCTGTAGCTCTGCTCATCCGAGAGACTACCCTCAAGTCTCTTGCCACTGCAATCGACCAACATACCGCGGCCTCTTCTTCCGACTCCACTAGCAGTTTTTCGTTTTCTGCTTACCTATCTTCGATTCGAAAAGGAACCGTTGCCGAAGTTGACGGCGCGTCTCGTCGACTATCTTCGGCCCTCCCGCTTTCGTACCTAGAAGAAGAATTCTTCCGAGCACACTCCATATCGAAAGCTAAATCAGCGTTCAACGCAGTGTCCCAGCTTACAATAAATGGACCTGTTGATATTGAGAACCTGCTTAAGGCTTTAAGGGTTCTTGTACAGGAAAACCCCATACTCCGAGGACGCTACAGTGCTTCGGACGATCATCCTGTTCGCCAAATCGGTAATGATAATGCTGCACCGTACCACTATAGAGGTAACGAGTTGAACTTCGAGAAGCTACAGAGTCTAGTCGACAAGCCCTTTGATCTAGCTAGAGAGTCGCTTTTCAGGGCGGTGGTCTGGAACAGGGACGGGTCTGATGGTGATACCGAGATGGTCTTGATCGCACATCATATCATCACGGACAAGGCGTCACTTGCGCTCATGTTGCAGTTTATCAGTCAGAAATATAAGACTCTTACTGGTGGTGGAGAATTTGCAACGAAGGATCGCAGCAGCTTCCCTTCGAGTGAGTTCCGCGGCCATCTTAGACAGGGCACCTACATCGACTGGGCGCAATGGCTGAAATGGTCGGAGGAACAGGGATTGAAAACATCTCCTTCGTTACCATCACAGGGCAAAGAACGCATCGAGTTCTGGAAACAGCACCTTTCCGGCATGCACGCCATCCCACAACTCCAGCGATGCGCGCCTCAGACGCTTTCGGGTTCTCCCGGATCAACCCAATCCATTCGAATACCTCACATCGAAGGCTCAATCGCCACGGCGAGCCAGCCCAAATATTCTCAGCGTCTTGCGGTAGCTGCCACGGCACTTGCGCTATACTCTGTGTTTGGTACTTCGGACCTAGTCATGGGCGTCCCATACGCGAATCGCGACGACCCGGCAACAGCCGACATGCTAGGTCTCTTCGTCGACAGGCTACCCATCCGTCTGCTACTCGACGAAGCAAATCTAGCGAGCACCGCTACACTATTAGATGCGGTGGCGTCGGAGATCAACTTGTGCGTCGCTAATTACATGCCACACACGCAGATAGAATCAGCTGTTACCGCCGCAGATCAAGGATCCGCGCCCGGTATCGTCGATGTCATGGTCGTGTATGACTGGCAGTCTGATTCGCTCTGTCACTCTCTGTCATTGGGACCGGGTGTGCAGGTCCGTGAGGCGGACAATCGGGCCAAGCCTACCGGGGTTCTGTTTCCCTTGCAGTTCGGCTACGTCGAGCAGCCGAACGATGGAAGCCTGCTCGTTGAGATCAACTATGATACGAGCATTGTCTCGCACGCACAGGTCGAGGCTATGGAAGCAGTTCTTCCTGACGCCGTAGCTGGGCTTGCAAGGCTGAGGACGCCCAGTTCAATTCTCTCCGCGGCATCTTAGGAAAAGGGGGGCAATGTGACGATGTACCTACCTAGGTTAGGTAGGTATCGATCCCTGTCACAACTACTTTGATTTTGTTTTCTGGTGATAAGGTCACTTAGAATTTACTTTGGATAACGAGTATGATTCACACATGAGAATATCGATCATTGTAGTGCTAGTCTTGATTGCACACACAATGGAAAACGCACAATTGATTGATCCCCCGTCGTGCTTGAGAGTAGTATCCTGCAATGATAATGCTCCACATTGGTTTTACAGGTCCAGCGCCATCTGACTGTCGCTGCTACGACACTGAGCAACATATCGTCTCAGAATAGGGCATGCCAGGTTATACGAGTACATTCCGGCTATCTAGCTGTTAAAGGATTTCTCATTAAGGTAGTGCGTATGAGAGAGGCACGGTTTATTGGAGTCCTAGGTACTAGGTACCTAGGTGTGCAGGTGCACATCGGTCTGTTGGTTCAACACGAACTTCTGACCAGTCTAGCGAAAACCTCAAAATTCCGTAGTAAAATGGTAGGACTGGTGGAAATCGTCTCCACGGTGTACTAAAACGATCATTAATGGTATGAGTACAATCAGTCTAGGTACTTCTCAGCCGCTTACTTTGGCACCGTTACGATGATACTCTCTCCTGTAGCAATGTTGTACGCTGTCTTTTGCAGAATTCGCATACCCGCCCTGTCAAGAAGAGCATCCCACTGCCTCTCCGTCCTTTCGGTCGACGCTAAGCTGGTCATCATTGTCATGTCCTGCAATGTTGAGCGCGAACTTGCACCACGATTCGGAATGACCATTTCATCAATGATCAGGACGGAGTCGGATGACATGGCCGGCAATATGTTTGTAACGATAGCAATTGCCTTGTCATCCGGGTAATCCTCCAAGATGTTTCGCATATAATAGATACGAGCGCCTAGGTCACCTTAGAAAGGGGCAAGGGATATCATAGGGTACTTCTTCTCACCTTTGAGAGGTTGTTCCGTCCAAAAGTCGAAAGGCTGTTTCTCAACGCCATCTGTTGGAATGGCATGTGGCAATACGAAAGGTTGATCCTGCAACACCACACGACCAGGCAGCTGGGGAAACGTGTTCCTGATAAGAGCACATTGTTGGCCAATTCCACCACCGACGTCAACAAAAACAAGGGTGTCTACCGATGAGCCACCCACATGGCCGGCGAAGTCGAAAACGTCCAACCATGTTCTTTGGCCTTGGTGTTGCTCGGTCATCCACAAATTGAAGCCCTCCATGAGCTTCGGCTGGCCCATTGCCCACGCATATGATGGCTTATCAGTCTTGTGGGCGATCTGGAAAGGGCTGTGCAAGACATCGGTTGGGTTCACGTAACTAGTGTCGGCAAGGAATTGGGGAGTAGCTTGAAGGCAAGGCATGATAGCTAAGAAACTTCGTATTGAGATTTCGCATTAGCGAGCTGTTGAGTTGTTCATTTGATTGAAATACTAACGTATGAGCAATCCCTGCCCGGAAGCCAGGACGAGCCAGTGTGCGAGTAACACCATTTGCCATAAAGGTATCCTCTCCAGTCTCCGTAATCATATCATTTGATGCTAGGAAGCGAAGGATACGGCCTAATCGACATATTGTTAGAGATACTCGCGCATCTTTCGGTATTATAATTGTAGGTACTCAGCAATAGCGGATCAGCTCCTGAAGAATCAGCTAGTGAAGCGCATGAAAGCGGAAGAGAGGCCTCTGTAAGCTTCTGAAAGAGACCCAAGTCAGAGGCCACTTGGGCGAAGGTTAGGATCATGGGCTACCATGCATTAGTCTACAACAAAATTGAAGTACTCGGGCCCAATGATGAGTCCACTAAATCGACTTACAGATCCATTAACGCGGCAGATAGTGTTGAAGGGGTCTTCAGAGGCAACAACAAGCTTCTTAGCGGCATTGTATATATCTAGACGCTCAGTAGGGTCCGAGGGTGGCGCCTTGGCCAGAGCCTCGAGCTGGGCAATGACATTCGACATAGTTGCTCGCGTCCTGGTTCGAGGCTGTTGCTACTACTATGTGCTCTCGAGCGGAACTCGGTTCTGGGTTTGCAAAGCAAGTCAACACTTACTTACTGCGATAATGATAGATAATTTCGTCAACTAGTCAGTACACCAACTATGCCTGGATTGATCTACCAAGTAGGGCTGTGAAGAGGCCCTGTTGTTAGAGACGCAAGGCAAGTAGGGGGAGGGGGAGGGGGAGGGGGGCAGTACCACAGCGGGAACGATTTCAGGGGATTGGAAAGCAAAGTAAGCGAAATATATTAAATGTCGTATCGGCATTCTTGTTGTAACCAACACTTAGATCCACGCCACCAACGCAATAGGAATTCTGCACCATGCACCAGGCATCCCTCCACCGTGGTTGGTTACATTGGCGCTGCCCACCCTCTTACTTGACATGGAAACCCACACGTACCTATTTAGCAATCGAGGAAGTGCCCCTTATACACAAGAGCCAGCCTTACGCGGGATTCTTCCTCCTCTGAGAATGGTTCTTGATACGTGATGGAGTTGGCATCTTGTCCATCACTTCGACGGCGTGATAAATTTGTCTGGGCGCTGCTAACAGTCCGAGTAACTGACTTGTCGGTGTATGCGTTCCCATTGAGTGCCTTATGTATTCTAACGAGGTTAAAGTTTCGTGATTGCGAGCCGTTTGACCCTGCCTGCCCGCTACCTTCGCTGCGCTGAAGAGGCTTGCTCTGTATAACGTAGTCATAGAGAGGCTTGAGCGTTGGGATGCAGGCGCAGACAATGTTTAGAAATATCTCAGAACTTCAGCGCAGACAGCCTAGCGTTAGCGTTTTAATAAGATACACGATACAGTATCATGTTAGACTCACGAGCTCCACGCATAAAGGGGGAAAAGTGCCCAAGATACATCTTCACGAATACTGAGCTCATTGGACTGTACCGTCTTGATAACAGCGCAGATACCGGACAGTACCCCCATACCGAGCAAGACACATAAGCCGATCTTGGTTTGGATTGACATCCTCAATTTTCGCACAAACGTTATGGGAATGAGCGCCAGGACGAAGTCGAGGAATGAGCTGTAAGCGCAGGTAAACGTGGCAAAGTTGGCCTGGATAGAAGGTTCCAAACAGACAGCTCCACGAACCTGGGACCAAAGTGCACGAGGTGGATTGCATTGAGCAAAGCTGAGGATAGATGAAACGATCATGCTGGCAGTGAAGAGGGCCATGTTAACCCATAAGAACCACCTGCGCCAGGTTGTAGTCTGACCCATAATCCGCTCAAGCAGGAGAACAACTGAAATCTTGCCTATAGGCAAAGTCAAAATGCCCAAAGGCTGCACGATCCAGTTCCATCTCACTATTTCCGACTTGTGCTCTACTGGAATGTAGTACATATGCCGACCGAGGCCATAGTGGACTAGAACCGTGCAAAGGGACAGAGTAACGATGTTTAAAACCTGCCATATAGAGGATCAGAGAAGAATGCCAGTGCTAATTTTTTAGTCTTTCATACCATTGTAATAAGGATGGTCCAGTCGTCAGCTCCAAGGCGTCCCATCCTAAGTCTTGTGTAAAATCTCAACAAGACGAAAATGATCGAAATACCTATCTCAGTCCAGAAGATTGCGATTAGAGTTGGGCCGCGGTTGACATCGCCGTCCGGTGGAGGAGTTAGAGCGGACATGTCTCCAGTTCGTTCTCAGTCTACCGCTAATAAACCAAGGCGTGCCGTGATCTGCTTTACTCTTCGCACAATAGATGAAGACATAGAGATAAAAGGTCCCTCTACAAGAACTAGAAGGACTCTAAGTATTTTAGTTTCAATTATTTCTGTCCTAAACCTATCGTACAATCCCATTTCTAAGCTGTTCAAATGAATGTATACGCCGCTCACTAGGTAGCATCGAGTATTTTCGGTACCCCCTCCATTTCAAGGGCATTCCTCTCCGATGAGCGCCAATGGAGTAAGAAGAGCTATAGCCTGCTTAAGAGTAGGACATCATAACAGAGTATGCATGTCATATCAAGAAGGTATACGACACCAAAATGAGAAACCACCTACCTGCCGGGGGTTTGCGAGGAAAAGCCTTGTTGGTACCAACTACATATACGAGGTGAACTTTGAGCCGGCAAAGAAAGAAAGGAACATATGTCATAACTGTTCCAACATCGAATTTGGGTTGCATTTGTATGAGCTGGCGTGGGGCGTCTGGGGGCTTTGGGGGCCGACCACTCGGAGTAAGTATGTCAGAAGCTGAGGATTTTAAGACCAACACCAACCGTCACAGTAAACTCACCGCGCTGCAACGTTGGGAATGTACCAGAGCGGTACCATTTTGCGAGGAACTATCGAAAATCATTAATTATTATCCAAGATTATCACGGGTCTCAAATTCACTGACTCTTCGGGACGTATGTATGAGTGTGTCAGCAATTCATAAGCGAGGCAAGAAACCGGAATAAGCCCGATCAGAGAAAGTCCTACCTCAGGGTTACTAGAATCAGCCTTCCTTACTTTCAACTTGTCGAACTAGGTAGGTATCAACTCTCCATGAGCCACTCCTTCGTTTCAGCGACAGCGTCGCAAAGAGCACCAAGGCACATCAGTCGGCTCTCTGATAGCCAACGAGCGAATACAATAAATGATATTGTTATGAGTGTTAGCTTAGAGTACCTACCTAAGGTATGAATGTTGGAAATATGGCGGCCACAGTGCCCATGCATGAGCGTAGATCACGTTAGTTCAAGAGACGAATGACATCTATTGCGTAGCAGCAATGCATCGAGCTGCGGGTAGCCCATCTTGATAAGTTATTGAGTGTTCCAATGAGTCCTCATATATCAAAATGATACCTACCTCGGTATTTAGATGAATAGGAATGAAAGGCTGTCCTTGGCATACAGCTAGATAAGACTACAACGATCAGTATTGGGAATGCAGTGTTGACCTAGGCACCTAGGTAGGTAGGTACCTGTGTACCGGGTAGAATACGGGTGAAATTTCCCTACACAGCCGGTGACATGTGAGAGATTTTCTAATTACCAGTAGGCAGCTGAGCTCCTAGGTCAAACCACCTCCAGGTACTACTGAAATCACCTCGAACTAATCAGATCAGATCACCTCCTAGTTTTTCAGCAATTTAGTCAA